>VXBU01009009.1:172516-191635 GCA_013400315.1 Bombycilla garrulus
ATTTGAAGGAAAGAAGTTTGGTTTTTTTGTTTGGTTTTTTTTTTTTTAATTCTCCTGGACTTAGTCATGTCACTCTTTATTAAAGAGCAATTTCTGATAGAATTGGCTGTATTAATCCCTAAGCTCCTGAAAGAGATGCTCAACTCTTGACTCTTTACAGAGCTGTATATGAATGATGAGACAATGATTATTTGCAGAAAATGAAGCCCATATACAGCAAGAAATTGCTTGGAATCAAGAAAGCTTTCCACAACACAAATGTGTGTCTGGGTATGAGAGCTTGAGATAGCAATATCAATCTAAACTAACCTAGTATATGGAAAAAGCCCCAGTTTTCATTAGGTTTCTTCAAAAGCACCTTTAGACTTCCTCAGAGAAAAGCTCTGCCTACAAGTGATGACCATGCATGATATGCAACTACTGGAATTCATGGAATGCAGTTCAGTAAATTCATAGGCTATTTAATAAAGATGTAAATGAGGAAAAAACAGAGAAAGAACACCATAACGTTAGCAAAGTCAGAGTAGTATGAAAGGTTCCACTTCCAATAAAACATCAAGTCTGACAGAAATAAATTGCTTTATTGGTGACTCTGAAAAGAGTGCAAGTTAAATTGTTACATTGACCTGAAAAGACTTACTGTACCCAGTGAAGGTACAGTAAGTTATTTTCTCTCTGCAGTTGACTGTGAGGGTAAATTTCATGTAAGATTTGAAGCCAACTTTTCAAATCTTAAATAGATCTAGGAATAACTATCAATACATCTACCTTCAAAAAAAGCCCCAAGACATCAGGACGTTCAATAGAAGTTTGATTACAGCTGTTTTGTAGGGATTTGAAGATAAACTGCAATTAGGAGATGATAGGGTTTCTAGAAGATCCTAATAGATTAGGCTTTGAAATTTTAACCAGGAGGGAATTAACAGATGAGACAAAATTAAAAGATTATTAGCAAACAACAAATTAGCCATCAAGAAAGATTCTCCCTGCAGACTGTCTTGTTATAAGAGGTCAAACAGCCAAAAACAGTAACAAAAAAACCCTCCAAAACACACACAAAAAAAAACCCCAAACAAAACCCACAAACAAACAAAAAGCATCAAGTAGAAGTCTGCAACAGTTCTAGAGATTAAACAATTTTCCTCAGCCGAAATGCTCTATACGAAATGATGTATACGCCCAATGGAGTGTGCTGGGAACTGACACTGAGCAAACATCATTCAAAGCCTCTCAAACTGGAAAACACCAACAAGACTACTGAGGCAGGGGACATCCCAGAATCTGTACAGGAAAAGTAAAGGTCCCATGAAAGATTCATGGGCACTGGCCCAGCCAACTTCTTCCACACAGGAGACAGCAGGGTCAGAATGGAGCGAGGCATTATCCAAGGGAAGGAGTGGCAGCTGTTCCTCAGAAACAATTGGATCCTGCTCAAGCAGGTTATCAAAAAAGGAACTCAGAGACCTGCACCAATTCATGATTGGACCCGAGGTCAGGGACACAGCGCAAGGTATTATACTTCATCCCTTATACCTCACTCCTGCACCAGGGGTTAGCCTCAAGCTAGTATAACAGTAAACTGATCCTGTTTACATTAGACAAGTAATAGCTGCATCTGGCCATGCCAAAAGGACATATGGTTTTCCAAAACATAACCTAGCAGAATGGTAAAAACTGCTCCTTGATTATGACTAAGAAACAGTATGTCCAAGTGGCTCTCATGAACAGCTCTGTGCTATAAAAATAAACTGGGGAGTTAATGTGAGTCAAATAGAGACATAATTTTAATTTCTTGTCTGTTTAGTCATCTCTCCAAGCTTTACAATTTTGTTGAGTTTCCTGAATAAACATTATTATTTTCTTTCATCTACCATTGAAAAAGCAAAGTAAAGGACAACAATTTATCATAATCATCTTATTGGCAAGATGAACCCATAATCAGGATTCTGGTCTAAGTAGAATCCAGTGTATTAGAAAACTCTTCCCATAAATCCCTGTGAACACAGCACTGAATGTGAGCACTATAGAGAAAAAGGTGGTACCCACTAAAAATCCTTGAGGAAACACTGAGGGGAATTCTGACGATGACAGCCATCATCTTTGCTGATGGGAGCCAAGGCAGTGCCCAAGGTGTCAGGAAAGCTGTCTGGACCACTGGGCTCAAAGGCTATTGGCCAATGGTTCAAACTCATATCGACTGGCCAACCAAAATGCCATTCCTCATGAGTCACTTCTGGGGCTGCCATTGCTTCACACTGGCAGCAACAACCTGATCACCAGGACAAAAGGACCTGCCCTGAGGAGCTCCTTAGATGACACTGACTTGGAGGGAGCTGGTGGCTGCTGGAAGGCAATTGAGAGACCTGGCACAGGTCCCTCCCTGTCACTCCCAAGGCCCTGCCCACTGCAGGGCTCACCTGCCAGCAAGCCCAGGATGCTCCAGGCACAGCTGGGGCTGCAGGCCAGGGGCAGCCCTGCAGGGATGGGGCTGGGCCTGCAGGTGAGAGAGAGAACAGAGTCAGGAGTGGATCATTGCCATGCTGGAGGCCAACCACGTCCTGAGCACAAGGGTGGCTGCCAAGCACAGGGACAGGATGGCGGCCCTCGGCTCAGCAGCTCATGAGGCTCCATCTGGAACTCCGTGTGTCCAGATCCGGGACCTCCTGCAATAAGAGCAATCTTGACAGCCTGGAGAAAATCCAGAGCAGGGCCCAAGGGTGGTGCAGCATAGGAAAGAGCAGGCAGGGGGAATGGAATTTTTTCCCTTCAAATACCTGCCAGGAGCTACAGAGAAGACTCTTCTTGAGGTGCATAGAGGAAAAGAACAGGAGCCAACAAGTCGGAGCAAGGGCAGAGTTGTCTGGGAATTGGGGAAAAACAGTTTCCCAAAGAGGGTGGATAAGCCCTGAATCAGGCTGTTGCAAGCAAGGCTGCAGAAAATCCATCTTTGGAGACCCTCAAGACTTCATGGGAAAAGGTCCTGTGCCATTTGGAGGTAGCCCTGCTTTGAGCAGGGGTCCCTGCCAATCTGCATTCCTCCTGGAGTCTGCTTCGGGTTGGGTTGTTTGCTTTTAAGAGGGTGAGCAAACATGGGGTGGGGTTGACAGGGGAACCTGTGAACCTTTCTTCTCTGAAGGAGAGGTGTTTCTGTGACAGGTGCAGGCACAGGCATCAACAAATGGATCCGCATGACAGAGGAGGTCTGTAAGCTCTGCCAGCAGTGCAAATATCTGTTACGTCCAGGAATCTGGACACCTCTCTGTATCTCTTGATATTTTCTCAAGGAACTTCTTTTCCATTTCCAAGACGCTTCTCCTCCCAAGGCTTGATATGCCATTTGCATAAGGGACTAATTATAATCAAGGTTGTGCAAGCAGCAAAGATGTGGCTAAGGGAAAACCTGTTTGATCATCAAAATTGCTCACTTTGGAGAGGAGGAATTCAGATGATTACACATGCAGATGTGCATGCATACACCCAGGAGTTATTTTGTTTTTCTTTTTAACATCTACTGTTATCATAAGTTGTTTCCACACATCCTTTCAGGCTTCTCTGTTTAGTATAATTATTTGCAGAGTGACTTTCAGAGGTCCCTCCCAATGCAATAGTTTCCCCAATTCCATTTGACCTGTGGATGCTTACAAATACAAGAGAAAAAACCTCTTCAGTCATAACAGGGCAGAAGCCAGTGACATAATTGGGACAGGATTCTAAACCTGTTGACAGCAGAGGTAAGATCTCAGGTAGGACAAAGAAAAGGAAGCCTTATAGGAGTACAAATCTTCCAGGACCTTACAGTTGAAATTTTAGAGCAGTAAAGAGGAATGTGCAAGTCCTTAGCTTTTGCTTCTTGCTGATAGCCAAAACAGGATCCAATAGACAATTCTTTTTCCGATCCCAGAAATCACAAGAACACATGAAATACAAAAAAATTTACACTGGCAAGGCCTGGAGATTAAACAAGCCCCAGTTACTTCAACAGTATAACATTTTACAAGAACATACAGAGTTTCTTTCTGTACAGCCTCAACTGACAAGGGCTGATTTTGGAAAGTTTCCCTAAATCCTTCTAATCCCACATATAATTCTCATCCCTTTGAGAAAAAGAACATGGATACAATTAGTCTGTTCAAGAAGAATTTAGCAGAATATCAGACTCAGTACAATAATAAATAGCTTCTCCCATTTCAGCAAGGCCCTATCCCTACATCTCCTAAATGCCAAGGTAATAGCTGACAGAAACAATTTTTCCAGTTTGCAATATCCAAGAAGAAAGCCAGACAATGAAGGAGCAAGTTTCACAACAAAACCGAGGCATGAACTTTATTGTTTACATGGATCAAGTTGCTGAAAGCTACAGTTTACCATTTCAAACGACCTGGTCCAATGATTAAGCCGGACTCGATAGCAGATGCTGAAAAAACCCATCAGCCATGTCACAAAATCCTAGACCAGCAGCTGCTGTCTGCCTTATTTGACAGTGGGGATTGCTACCAAAATCCATATGCTTCTCCCTGGTCACATTTCTCTGTAACCACCAAGACACAGGCATCTTAAACCCAGTAAAGTCCAGCTATGGCAAGCTATCCTCAACAACACACCATGTCCTAGATTTAATATAAAAGATAAGAGACATGGTGAGGCTGGCCCAAGAGAGCCTGCTAGGAGCCAGCCTGATTAGCAGAAACAATACAACACAGTGGCCTAATTGAGGCTTGAAGCACTTCTGTTATTTCATTCAGCAAAACTGTTTTCAAATGTAATAGTTGAATAACTGGGTTAAGTGCATTGCCTATGTTATGAACCTGACAAGAGGAACCAGCTGGAAACTGAGCTGGAGCTGAAGCTCTTTATCATCACAAGTGAAAAAATCCGGATACCACAGGAGACAAACTGTCACAACAACAGAGGGACTAAGAAGATCAGATAGTAAAAATGTTTGCAGGTGTCTTTTGGCTACAATTCAGAAGATTCAACCTGATTCAGCATGGAAATTAAACTAAATCCACAAACTCACCTGCAACTCTATGCAGTGGGTACACTAGAAACTAAGGATTATCATTGGAAAAGAGGGAAAAAAACAATATTAGTAAGAAGATAAAATTGGAAAATGTTAAAGCTCCCTCATACTGAACTGAAATGGAGCAGCCCTGAGTGTACATACACACTGGGGAACCAGAGGCTGGAGAGCAGCGCTGCAGAAAGGGAGCTGGGGGTCCTGGTCCAGGGCAAGTGGAATGTGAGTCACTGAGCCCTGACAGCCAGGAGGGCCAGCCCTGTCCTGGGGGACATCAGGCACAGCCAGGGAAGGGAGGGGATTGTCCTGCTCTGCTCTGCACTGGGGCAGCCTCACCTCCAGTGCTGGGGGCAGTTCTGGGTGCCACAATAAAAGAGACATTGAGCTGTCAGAGAGTGTCCAGAGGGCAACAGGATGGCAAAGGGCCTCGAGGGGAAGCTGTGTGAGGAGTGGCTGAGAAGAGTAAACTGAGGGGAGCCCTCACTGCAGTCTACACCTTCCTGGTGAGGGGAAGAGGAAGGGCAGGCACTGATCTCTCCTCTGTGCTGACCAGTGACAGGACCTGAGGGAATGGCCTGAAGCTGTGTCAGGGGAGGTTTAGGTTTGATACCAGGAAAAGGTTCTTCACCCAGAGGATGGCTGGGCACTGGAACAGCTCCCCAGGGAAGTGGTTACAGCACCAAGCCTGACAAGGTTTAACAAGCATTTGGACAACACTCTCAGGCAGCTGGTGTGACTAGGGGTGATCCTGTGCAGAGCCAGGAGTTGGATTCGATGATCCTGAAGGGTCCTTTCCAACTCAGGATATTGTGTGATTTTGAAATTCTGCATATATGCACACCAAGTGACAGTTCAGGTCCTTTCCTAAAACGCATGTTGAAAAGGGCCAAGGGAAAGTTCAATACGTAAGTAAACCAGTGTCTGTCAAATGTACTGACAGACTGAAGTTATTCCAGGACTCCAGAAATTTTAAAAGTTTTATTATTCTCAAGGCCTAAGCAAGTTAAATAGGAAGTCATCTGAGCTTCAACCACTTTTAGGAGGATTAATACACCTTTATCCTCAGAGTCTGCATGTTGCTCTATACTAAAGACATGTCAAAATTTACAGTTAATTCACATTCAGTTTTGAATTCTGCAATATGAACATAAACACCTCCAATACTAACAAACGATAATAAATATGTTTAAATTTAGTACTCCTCTCAGGTGCAAAACAAAGTCATACCTGAGAACAACATATAGCAGAACTAATGGAGATGCACTTTCGCTATTTTGAACAAAGCTTCTGTCTTTAATAAATCTTATGACTTTACAGAGAGTTACACTGATTTATTGTTTTTTTAAATAGTGCCTGGAAATGAAGACAAAGATTTTATTATTTTTTCTTACAGGAAACTGTGTGTGGTCTGTATTACAATTACAATTTCAAGTCAGTGATGCAAAACAGCCTACTACATCTCCATATGAATCAGCAATGAAGCCAATCATTGCTGCAATAAGCTAAAATTTGACAAACAGCATCAAAACTGAAGAGAGAGACACCAACATTCTCAGTCCATTTTGTCAAAGTGCACAATAGCTGCCCAGCTGTGTTCTCCACAGATTGTGTACATAAAGACAATGCAAAAATTATATACCAAAGCCTTCCTTAAGCTGATCAGCTCACTCCATGAGAATAAAAATCAGTAGAAAACAGTACAAACTAATAGTTAAAGGAATAAGTTCAAGTACCCAGACTTCAGACAAGGAACCTAAGTCATGCCCACAAAAGGAACAAAAAGTGTTTTGTACTTTGAAACAAGCCTCTATGACACAGTGAAGATTTTTATTTTTCTTTAATCCTTTGCAGAAGTCTCTGCAACTAGAATATTCTCACAGTTGTGCTGAAACATATGAAAACAGAGACTCTTAAAAAAAATCACACTGAACAAGAACATGCAATCAGAACTAGAAACTTCAGTTTGGAGGTATTTTGCAAGCACTTTACAAACCAGCACACTCTCCCTTCATGTCGCTAGTGTACAAACAGTCTCTCTGCTGTGATAATCAGCAACTGAAGACTCCATAACTATCAACCCAAGAGGCCAAGCATGCCCAGATGAGGTGAACACCACCCTGTTGCTTGGTGCAACACCTGCACTTCACCAGCTCTTCTCCATCGGATCTTTTCATAAGTTAGCTGTCTGAATTTTACATTACTGAAATATGACTGACGCAGCAAGTGTGTGCTTTGGTGTAATTTATTTTCAGGTTTCTCTGTTCAACAAAAATTCTGGAAGAGGGTCATTATGTGGAAAGGAGAACAGAGAAAAGTCATTTTGTATCAAATGTTTACGGAGTTTATCTCCTCAGTTCAGGTATCACCGTGAAACACCAACTCCTTGAAGCATAAAATACCAAATACCTCCCCTTTAAAACCCATTTTTTGAATTAACACCATTCTGTGACATAAGAGTATGACCTGCTACTCTTGAAATTACCAGTCTTGCATATCTCACTGTGCCTCAGTCATTAAAATCAGGCAGGTGTTGTTGTTTTATTTTGTTGTTTTGTGTTGGTTTTTTTTAGCATTCATGGCATCCCCTTGTTCACCTCAAGTTTTTGCCATAAGCAGAAGCCAAAAGAATACTGAACTACTCAGAACTGTTTGTAAATTGAATATACACCTATTTACCAACTACCTTTGTTACATTTGCCAGGCATTTTGCAATGTTACAGAATAACCTGCTAATACACTGCAGACTGAGTGCAACAAAAAAGAACAACAAAGAGAAATCCACAAGTGACATCTATCATCTAGGTATGATTTCTCTCTGTGTAAAACTAACAGAGTCATAAGCTACTATTTACATGGAGCCAGCTGAAAATGTGAACTGCAGCAAGAGACATAATGCAGATAAATGTCCCTTTTTTGTGCTTTAAAGAGTTCCATGGGCTCTTTCTTCTAAAACCTTTCATTAATTACACTGCCTAGTAGAAACCAGCATTTTTTGCAGAGGCTAAATTTTTCCTGTAGCACATTGAGCCTGTTTTCCCCTTCCCCAGTCCCCTCAGCTTAGAAAGAAAGAATATGGAATCTGGGAAAGAATATGGAATTTACATCCAGAAACATGTTCTGGGCCGTAAACAAAATGACTATGTGCCTACAAGTTATACCTAAACTCACACATATGGGAATTAGTTCAAACTTCTCAGCACTCAAATACACAAATTTCTGTAGCAGCACATTGATTCCAGTTACTGCTAGTATCTCCTTCTAGAGCTAGATTTGCTGCTATTTTAAGGTCTAGTTGTACTATTACATCTGACAATAAAAATCATCACCATCCAGTTCTTTCAGGCATACACATTACAGGAAGTACAGTAAGTACAGCTAGGCATCATTTGTATAAGTATTGAGGATTTTTGACATGGTTAAGATACAGTTTTTCAGAGAGTCACAATACCATTGGGAGGAAATAGTCCTCCACCATCAAACCTGTTTTTAAATGAAGAGAAGTGCAATACCATGGACACATGCATGTTCACATGCAGAGCCTTGCTCAATTGTAGAAAAACAGTGATGACAACTTTTGCAAGCAGAGGTGGCTAATTGTGATTTGAGCTGGGGATACTACAACACTCAGTGAGAAACAGACTTTGTTGAGGTGAACGTCACTATTGCAGTGGCACAGGACTGACTTCACGCTTACTGGAGCAGCAGTTGTTCAGGAAAGGGAACAGCAAATTGTGGGGAACCAATTTGTTAAACACTGCTGAAGGAACACGACAGAGATGTGGGTGTTCAGTGCTCTGATTTAACAGTCATTTGAAATGAGTATGAATAGACAGCATTACAAATCAGCAGGCTGTGCCTCAACTGAGGAATTAATCAGTGTGTCGTGATTTCTGGAAAGTAGCACTTACTTCAGTGGCCAGAAAACTGCCCCCAAACAAAAGGGGTTAAGAGGAAGGAAAGGGAGAGTCTCTGTAGACTAATGTCTGTCGTGTCCGTCATGGAGGAAAATGAATGTTATTTTTATTCCTTTAGAAGTATTTCAAGCAATTATATCCCATTTACTTTGGTGCCAAACTGTACTTGCTAGAGTCAGGTCTCCCCAGCTGCAAACAGCAATACTCTTTAGCCTGCAAGTTTCAAGGTCACGCAGTATTAAACTTGCAAACGCACTGGCACAAAGAAGGCAATAGATGTTGTCAACAATACTGACATATCTTCCTGAAATAATCCATCTTTTAATTTTCATATTCATTAGAAAATTCAAATGATTTTTAAATGTGTCATGACACAAAACAGAGCCTATAAACCTACACGCTTCTCAGTTAGTGAAAAGTTATTCTTATCTGTGAGCTACTTAGAAATCTGATAAGAACTAAAATAAGTACTGTCATTTCACAGAAAATGGAATCCAAGACATACAAATGAAAAAATCTTCTACCTTAAATAGACAGAAGATATGCTTGAACTGTAGAGTGTTCTGGGTCTTTGAGGATTCAGTGCACAAAGTTCAGTATGGTGCATCAGAACACCAGCCAATTCAACACAGTCGTTCTCAAGAAGTCATGGTTTGAACACAGATGCACGTAAACTTTTAATGTAAATCTTTAAATACATATTCAATACTTCCTTCTTCTGTACTTTCCACACTCCTTTTGGTACAAGTAAATCTGACTAAACCCATCTTCATTTCTTTCGCATTGTGAGGTCAGAGACTGTATGAAGTCAAAACAATTATTAACAATTATTTTTTAAGTGAACAAATCAGTTCAAATAATCACAGCTCACAGAATTCAGTAAATTTTTCCTGACCCTTTTCAGTGCAGTCAATAAAGTTTTGCTTCTGTTCTCATTTTAAAATAAATTGTTTTGATTACACACATTTGGGATTTTTCCTTTATTATGTGAATTGTACCTATGTAGAAGTCATTGCATCCTGAACCCGGAAAACCACAAACCAATGGATCTCTACCTCAGTATCTGATTGCTCCTCAGAACTATTAAAAACTACTTTTGTTTTGATTTGGATGTTCAATACATTAAATCAGCACTTTTTTTCCACAGCAATAGATGCCACTGGACAGAGGGAAATTTTTTTTTGCTTACACAACTTGTTGGATACCTAAAGCATTTCAAAAGATTTCCTTGCCCAGGAGGTCTGGGATAAAAAGTTACTTCTTATGAATATGTATATTTAATCTTAAAATATTGTCATAAGGTGTGTATGTAACAGTAAAAGCATGAAAAACAGTTTCCTACTTATAATCTGGACAAGATAAAATCCCACTCGGTCTCCAAAAAGTGAAGTTACCCAATTCTTACTTACATTGCACTCTCAGGGACCTCTGCATCCCAGGACTCACTATTGGGCTGTAGTTTGGGGAAAGAATTCCTCCAGAAAATCCCAAAGGACGGAGTGAAAAAGGCAGCAAAATTGTAACCAAACAGAAAACACTGAACATTGCAAGAAGCATCACAAATACATACAGATGAGTGTGTGTTTTTAATAAATTAGGGCTGGCCACTTTGTCTGCTTTACTCAGTTCCTTTTTTATCCTCCCTCACTGTAGCTTTGGCTCTTTTCCTATCTACTCCCCAAACTAAGGCTAAATGCCAGTGATATTTGATAGCTGAATTGCAGTTCCCAAGGGCAGTCTGGATATAAATTCAGATCCAAAGTCCAACCCAAAATAATAAAAATCTTTCATAAGCCTCACAGAAATAACTCCGTTTTTTTCAATGTCTTTCTTTTCTAACAGCATTCTTGTAATTTTTTTTTGTAGATTCATTTATGTTTACCACTACTCCACTATTAAGATCATCTTTTGTTGAAGTCCCACACAATCTAGGTTCCTCACAGAAAAGCATCAGTCAATATTTTCCATAACACATATGGGTAGTAAGTAAAATGAACATTACTCTGAGGTCTTAGAGACAGAAAGATCATAAAGATAAGGATATTCATCAACATTATACACAGGAATAAAACAGGTCAAGATTTCTCACTATTTAGTTATGAAGTTGCAAGCTAGAGTTGTATTCTAAAACCCAGAGTCTTCACAAGTCCTTAAGAATCTGACTACACTGTTCTTCCAAATCTGATAGACTAAGGATAGTACAGAGGGCTGAGAAAGGGAAACAGAATCATTCCTAAGAAAGGCCCACCCTAGGCAGGAAAAAATGTAAGAGTTTCCCTGCAGTAGCTTCGGGCATTTTTGTTATGTGCACTTTTTCTTTGATTCATGTGTTCTAAGAGGATGATGCACCACCCAATGCCAATGTTCTGTTTGCCCAATATTGGGTCAAACAAACGTGCCCAGAATTTTTATTGAAACTCTCATGTAACTAAAATATTTGCATGGCAGCACAAAGATAGCAGGCTTAATACAGAGACAAACTATAATTTATTCTGCCTTACTAATTAACCACAACAAGTAGATTAAGGAAGAACTGTCATATAAAAATGTGTTACTCTCTAGTAATAAGGTAACTATCCAAAGCTACATTTCAAAATTATTAAACAAATATTTTGATAAGTATCATGGTGTTACAGACTCAGAAAATTACCTAGTTTATCCTAATAGACCAGCTTACTTTTTAACTATGAAAAAAGAATAGAAAGAAATAGAAGACAACAATCGGATCAAATAAATTGATTACTCAGTAGCTGGTAAAGGACTGAAGAATAGTTTTTGTAATTTGCCATTATGAGCCTGGGCTAGACAATTCAACTAACTGGGTTCAGATATTATTTGTCCTTCAAAGAAATCCTTAAGGAATTTCCACCATCTTTAAATTTTCAGCTCCCATTTCTCAACCTTTTCATCTCTCTCATTACTATTTTTTCTACATAAAAGCATTAGCGCCCATAATAACAGAACAAACCTTGGCAGACTCATTCTTTATCACTGCATTTTAGGTCATCATTTGATGGCTGTTTCCTATAAATGCACACCCTTAACTCATGCACACAGCATCTCCCCCGATTTCAACTCTCTCAAATTACTGAACTTTAAAATCAGAACTATGATCTGGGACAGTCTAGCTTTAACAGAAAAAGCATCACTTCTTCTGGAATAAAGACATTGCATAACAACGAGTTAGATTGCTCTTGATATCTGTTAGAAACAGAATCCAGTACAATGTCCATGATGAAGTTCTGCACTGAACTAACTACTAGAAAGAGTTAGGTTCCAGCTTAAAAAAGGTATCACAGTTTTCACCATGCTTTATCAGAAGAAGAGATTTATTATAAACAGAAAGCACAATAAACATGAGGGCAAGCCATTAAATTCTTGCTAAATTTCTCTTAAGGAAAAAATGTTGAGCTTCAGTAACATTTATGAGCAAGCACAGACACAGAAAAACCTAAATGAAACTTCTAAATTGAACTATGCACTGATTTTCATTTTGATGAGGACTGAAAATATCAACCTTGCCTCTCACTAAGATGTCAGTCACTATTTTGTCAACAATATAGATGCTCTGCAGAACCCAGAGTACAGTCAATGATATTAAACCAAACCCACAGTTTTTTTTCAGTGGGCTACTGGTTTAAGCAGAGACACAGAGAACTGCAAAATGTGGCAAGAAACAGATTCCTATTTGCAAATATTCCTGTAAAAGTTTTGACAGCATTCAAAAACCATTAAAAACATGCGCTTTATGCCTGATTCAGGTCATGTTATTAGGTTAGCAATTTTGCATGGGAATCTTGAATGGGCTCTTTGTGCATGTCGGGATTGCTTCTCTCATGTCCTGCGTACAGTGCCTTTGAGGAATGCCTCATCCACTTGAAAACATCATTGTAGAAACAATGTTTGGTCTACTACTCTGTCCCTTGTCATGCTGCTTGGGAAGCAGAGAAGACCTGATTCAGATGGGGATAGCTTCCTAGTACATTTACTTCTGATTAATGATAATATTATTCCATTGTATGCAGTAGGCAAAAAATTCTGCTCTATTAACAGTCTATAGCACCCTAATGAAATCTGGCAGAACACAGGAGGAAAACCGGGTTCCCACTGAGTTCTCTGAAGGAGCCTGAGTCAAACAGAAGAAAAACATCGGCAAGATGTCAAGCAGGAGAGCTCAGACACAAACCTGACCACAAAGAAAAATGAAAAGCTTATTCTAAGGGGTAAAAGTTTTCTATTATAAATAATAATAGAACACTTTCAGTAGAGGATTATTAAACATATTTTCTTCTGCAGCATTTGTGAGTCAGATTCCCTTGTCTATTACTATAAACATAGTGTCACCAGTTAGTTTTGCCTAAGTAGCCCCCACTGGCTTGTTTAAACTGGAGCATTCCTTTTTAAAGACTCATTTCTTTTTTAGTTACTTTGCATGCAGTGCGAAACAGTGCACGCTCTGCTAAAACAGAGCTGCACAGGAGGAGGCCAACTGCATAATAATTCTTGAAGAGACTGACAATAGCTGGAATTAAATTATGCTTTCATTTTTCTTATGTGTTTCAATCTGATTTGTCTTAATAGCATGTTTGCAACACGTTAATTATAAGGACTTGACACTGTACAGTTGGTATTTAGTAGAAGAGTGATTTGACTAGGAAAGTGAAATCTAAATTACTTACATGCACACAATTGTTTAGCAAAAATTAGATTTTCAATTAAGCAATTTTTACCGCATTACCTACAAACTCAGCATTTCGAAAAATGACCATCATAAACCACCATGTCCCAGATGTCCTTTCATTTGTCTAGCGGTTTATCACAAAAATCACTAGAGACAACCTACACTGCATAACAATCTACCCCATTACATGAAAGTCAAAGGAATAGTTAAACACCAAAAAAATACACAGAGAAACCTCCAAGCTGAGCAGAGACCTGTTACTGTGTCGTGGGAGAGTCCCATCATTGGCCTGTCAATCTGAGAGAGACCCCTCACCGAAAGCTGCACCACCATTTCTCTGAAGTTGGTGAAGCTGGACCTCTTACAGCAGATCTGAATTTGGCTCACTTAGGTACAGAATTCACCAAGGAGGGAACAGGAGCAAATCTCAAGTGCTGAAAGTAACATATTCATGAATTCCTCAAGTAATTGGAAATCAGACTAAAATGTTATTTAAAAAAAAGAAGTGAGAAAGAACTTGCTGACATCAATTTATCTTTGAAATATCTTTAAGTAATATAAAAGGCTTCCCATGATACTTCTATGAATTGACTCTCCCACCCAGATCCCAGGTGTCAACTAGCCTCAAATGTATTTCAAATTTATATTCCAAATGAAACACTTTGCACATGCTCCCTGAATGTGTTCTTTTTGGGGGTGGGTGTGCCGGACAGTTTGGCAGAAAGCATTTGTTGTAATTAGACAAATACTTCAGGAGAAACAGCTGAACAGATTTTCACTGAACTGCTGTACCTAGCTACATTTGTGCTTCTTCTAATAACAATCTCTACCAGTTTCAGCTCTGAAGATCTGAGATGCAAAAGACAACATGAATAATTCAGTGAGCATGGGGTCCTGAACCCACCTTTGCTTTCATAAAGAGAGAAGTAATGCACCTCAGGTAAAAACTTTTACTCTAGCAGGGCTTAATCTTTCTTTCTGTTTCAGTGCTTTGTTACTAAGTGCTGTGTAGGTGTGAAAAGCTTTATTACTATGTAATTTTGTTGGGATCAGACTTCCAACTACCTGCTTTGCTTCATGTTCATTTACACAGAATGATCAAAATCTGCTTTATTTCCTAACAATAGCAAATTTTGCTATAATTATTTTATAATGGCTAATTTAAGGAATAGTGCCCTGGTTAATTCACACATGGCACCTATCCACACACAAATAAAATACCGTATTATTTATTACCTTTCTCATAATGAACTTCGTAATAAACAACTGAAAAACTAATTTGTTTTTTGACAATGGCAAACCTTTGAATAGAGAAAATCACAGAGTCGAACACAGAGTGCAGTCCTGTGTGGTAAGTGGTCTCCATAGCAACCAATAGATTTTATGCTAAGTCTGGCCTTTAAAAACATTTCACGTTTACCACCGAGAAAAAGATGGCCTTGATTTAAAAATGATACAACAAGTATCTTGAATGTGCATGCTTTCTCTTCTCTCTTGCAAATAAAATTAGCAGACGTCCCTTTAACACTAAATCCTCTGAGAGCTGCGTGTCATCATTGACGTATGTGTGGGCCTCCTTTAGGCTTGGAAATTTTTTTTCCTTGCATATCATTGCAAGACTTGAAGCCCTTTCCCCCCCCCCCNAACATCAAGTTTTTTATCTCAGTCAGTGATCATAGCGACAATGAAAATATTATTGCATGTTTATCTATAGCAGTTTCAATCATATAAGCTTATAATAACTTGCAATAATGGAAGAAGTAGTAACTATAGCTGCAACGCCTGCTACAGCCTAATTTACTTTCACTCCATATTCAAGTGATTGAAGCCCCTAAAAGGAAGTGTATTTTTAATAAAGATTCCAACTTAAGAACCTGTGTATGTAATTATTGACAATTATATGCTATAAAGAGTTGTATGATTATAATCATTAGCACCTAATGAGAATTTTGTTTGCAATACTGGAATTTCAGTAACAGGACATGAGGGTAGACATAGAGAATTATAACTGAATTTGTCATTCTCTTTTCAGTTCTTATAACCCAACGATATAGGATACACAACTTTAACATTCAATCCAAAGCAGAGCTTGTATGCTCAGGTTATTCCTCTTGGCATGGGTGTGGGATGCCTGCTTTTCATTGATTAGGAATGCAGCCTTGAGAGCTTTGGATGAGTAGGAGGAGAAGATACAGAGATCATTTGTTGCTATTCCTGTAAAGGTAATTTCAACATGCATTCAGTCATCATGGTGACAGTAATAGCACTTCATACATAGCCTTTCACATCATCGAATGTTTGGTCTCTGTGTTCCGTTCCATCACAAATGCAGTAAAAGCACCACTCTCCTACCACACTGATTGCTTTCTCCATAATTTCCTTTGTGCAAAGTACACTTTCTTTTCACACTAACTTTAGAAAGGTCCTGTGCTGAGCCTCAGTGAAGAGGGCATCAAAGAGTCAAGTTCTGTTTGCCATGAAATGAGACAATATCTCTTTTTACTATGTTCTATTAGACTTAGGTTTTTCCAATGATCATCAACGCATCAAAAAAAAAAAAAATTAGAGCCTCCACTGTGAAGGAAAGCATGAGGAAGCACGATCTCCAGCATATCTCTAGAGAAGACAGAGGTTTGCCCCCTGTAGGAAATAAACATGCTACAAATCTAATGAAAATACAGACAGTGCAGCCACAAGGCCAGAGAATTCTCAGGTACCATGGTGGAGAAAGGCAGGGAAAGCACTGCCTGTCATTCCTGTTATTGCCTTGCATCAGGATATGCTAAGCACACTGAGGGGAATAATTAATCACAATACCAATGTGTGACGGTATGCCAACAAAATCTTGCTTACGGTGAATGCTGCAGCATTAGTGTATCCTCACCACTGCCACCACCCCCTCTCCCATGCTCTTTTCTTCCACACAGATGGAGAAACACCATGCCAGAGTTATGATTAGCATAGGGTTGGAGTTACCAGAAAGAACTGAGCAGTTCCTGACAGACCACTTTTCTTATTTAGAAGAGAAATCAGAAAGACACGTACTGCAACTTCATTGCAAAAGGATGAAAGATGCAAGCAGAGTGCTCCAAGGGAGGGTCCTGCCTGTCAAATGCGTCCCTTGGCTCCTGACGTGCGGACAGACCTCCACAAAACTAGTAAGAACCACAGTAAGAACCTAAAATCTGCATTCCAGACCAAGCAGCACCACATTTTCCCTGGGAGTTGTGCTCTTACAGCTTGCCTTCATACCCTGCTTTGAAGGGAAAAAGCAAGTATTAATACCGTGGGATGCAGCAGTACTTCCAACAAGCTTACAGGGACACCACTGCAAAAAGACATCTTATGCAAAACATAGAATAAAGATGATGGTATTGTATTAGCATGCCTCCTACCCAGAATCTCTTTCCTTCATATACTCCTAGAAGCTAATTTATTTTTGGATTTTTTTAAAAAGCACTTACTCTCTTATCATATGTACTTTTAGCAACTCTGCTTTGATTGTACAGACCTTTCATTTTCCCTTGTTCTCTAAGAGGAAAAACTTTCACATGGCCAATTCTAAAATGGAAGAGAATTGATGTGCTTTGAATTAAATATCTGCTCTTGTTTTGTGTTATTTAGAGAGACATACATACCTAGAGAAGCGTTCCCCTAACGTAGGAGTTTCTAATATTGACTCATAGCTATTCTAAGCCTGAAGGTCTGTATTTGGGCAAAATGAAACAGGTAAAACACCTGAAACTCTCATAAGGCAGATTCAACAGCCTTTTCCTTTCCTGTTTCTAACTGGAGATGCAGCAATGAGATCTTTTCTCAAGCATAGCAGCATACTGATCATATTTGAAAGTGGCAGCTCATCATTAAATACCTGTCAAAGATTCCAGCTTCCACAGTTAATTACGATATTATATCCACTGCCTTGAGAGAAAAAAATGTCAACATAAATTTGAATTGGGGGTGAGAGGGAGCAAGACAGTAGGCACAGCCACTAAGCATCAAAGCCTACACACAACGTAGGCAGACCACAGGTTCGCCAGCTGCTGTCCAGGACAAAAATAGTCACTCAGAACTATTTTGATAGATATTATAAAAAACCTGTAAATGGACCCAACTTGGAAGTTCAATCTTGTTATGCCACTGCCTCTTCCACACAGAGAATATGTGGTTGTTCTAATAAAAACAGTTGATTGTTTTACATAATGAAATATCCTAGACCCTATTAACTTTTACATATAAACTGTTTTAATGTAGATGTGTCAGGAACCAGAAAATAATGCCTAGTGACAGCTCTAGGATTAAGCTCTCCTCACTTAGTTAGAATTGCTAACTTTGACTGTAAATTGTTTTTAAAGAGCGAAGCATATACTGTAAGTCTTCCCAATGCCTCCTACTAACTGACATCAACAAGGCATCTGGGACAAGTGTAAGCTAGTAATTCATCTTAATAATCTGTCAGCAAAGCTGTCCTAATAGGATGTGTCTTTCATTTTGATTAAAATGACCCTCTGAAATGTGGTCCTCATAGAAAGTTGACAAGCAGAGGCAAATTTTGATCAGTCTGGCACTTCTAATTTTATCTCTGGAAAATGAGAGTGCTGTTAAATACTCTTACATAACTACTCCCTCTGTTTAGCTGTCTTTGCTTAGCTTCCACATGAAGAACCTGTCTATACCCCTTCCCCTTTGATGATCAATAACAGTCCTCTTTGGTCCATGTGACATCCTTTAATTTTTTATTTTCTGCCTCCGTGGCATGATTACTAGCATTTCTTGGGAGTGTCAGTAATTCAATACTGTAGTTAAATGAACTACATGTTTTCTTAAACATATAGCCATGCTATGAAAACACTTCTCATGCCATCTGGAAGGTTTTCATCTTGGGATTTTTTTAATGTATGGGCTGATGGGGTACATCATGATGTCCTGATACTCATACACATTTAACTCTTTAATATTAGATTTTTATTCTGTTGCCATGACATGGTATTTCTTTAGCAATCTCGTTTGTCCTACATCCTAGGACTAATCATCTTGAATTGGTAACAAAAACAGATCTAATATTTACTATAAGCATTTAGATCATAGATTTGATATTAAAGTTGTCAACACAGACTTTCATGAGTTTTCTCATTAGACCATCATACATTTCACTTTATGATTCCTGCCCCACATAAAATACAATTTCAGTGATAATATTCTAGGTCAAGTTGCGTGTACATTAGAAAACACTGATAGTACCTTTAGAAGCTACTTTTAGGCATCATGTAGACCAAAAGTTGCATCAAGAAAAGAGTCCTGGCTAGGAAAGGCAGTTGGGGAGAAAATGTGGCTGGTAAGCTGTCAGTAGAAAGACAATCACTGAGTAAATAGTAACAGCAGCCGAAAAATCCATTTTAAAAAAATCCACCAATTTTTTTGCTTTTCAAGTACCTCTCACAAACTGCTAGAAAACAGAGGTTTTAACACTTCAGATAGCTCAAATGGAAAAAAAAAAAAAAAAAAAA
>VXBU01009009.1:191677-248201 GCA_013400315.1 Bombycilla garrulus
CAAGATATACAAGTATTTTGAGAGGTTTATGCAAATTTCTTCCTCCACAATTTTGGAAGGGCTAGTTGGTAATTTCATTCATGCTCTACTTAAAATAATGGGAGAGTTTGGGCTGGTTCCAAGGCAATGTGATATAATGCTTAACATATGTTTCATCTTGAGCATACACAGTCTGTATTCCCTTTTTACTTTTCTATTCCCATACCTATATCCTGTCAGCATCAGCCTTAAAAATACAAATTATGAGACAAAACATTATCCCACAAATTCTGATTTATGTTCTTTGCACATGAAGACTAATGATTAATAAGGCTCTGAATAATAATTCAATTCAGGAGTGGGGAAATATGGAATAGAAAAACAGAAGAAATATGGAAGTTCAGGTAGCAGTTTTAGTATAATTTACCTTCCTAGACAGATCAGCTAAAGCCAGCTTGAAACATTTTTTCTCTTTCTTCCTGTGCTAAAACTTAAGTTGTTATCTCTAATGTGCAAGGCAATTCCTTGACCATCATTTCATCTGTGGGTCAACTGGGGAGAAATGATTCACATGTATCAAACACAAGAAGTTCCAGATTCCCCAACTCTTTGCTGGGTAACAATGGGTGAGTCCCAGAATCAGGTTTTGTACACCTCAATCTTATACTACAATAGTAATATGTTACCATTCTTCCACAGTGTAGCTTTCCCTGGTAAAGGATTGGGATCTTGGACTGCAGTTCTACATAACTATGCAGCATAACATGGGATTGTTGTCAGAAAGCAAAGGGAAAAAGTATTTCCTCCATCTCCTCACCCTCCTGTTGTAGGCTCCCCTCTGCCCCTTCCTTTTGGGCGTCCAGCCTTTCAGGATCTGAGCTGAAACATGGCACAGAGGGGTGCAGCAAGTGTGGGTGTGTGTTTGGAGGCGGGCCAGTTCTAAGCACAAACATGGATGTTCAGCACCTTATGGACAGAGATGTACCAATTAAAGGAACCAGTTAAAGGAAACACACAGCCAACGTGAAAGGAAAAGCAGGGACCACAACCTGTCATAGGAACATGCACAAAACTACACCAAGACAGAATGAGAAAAAGAACTGAGCAGAAAAAGGCATAAAACTTCTTCTTTTTTTGATGTTTTGGAGTTTTTAATAAAGGCAGCAATCTGATATTAAGCTAGATTTTTATATCTGTTTCCAGTCTTCCAATTCTGAATGAGTGCTAGGATCAGATTTTGGATAAATATCTAGAGTACTCAATGGAATGTTTCACCCCTGCATGGATTCCACTTCTTTTGTCTGGCCTAGGATATCAAAACCCACCCTGAACACCATTTCTTGTCATAAATCACACATGGATACTTGAAGCAGTAAACCAACACTGTTCCTACCCTTTGCAAGAGGAAGAGGAGGCTTACATCACCTGCAGAGAGAAAGGGGAAACCTGCTCCCAGGCATCAGATTCACAATCTGATGCAAGATTCTTCACTTGGCAGAAAAACAAACAAAAAAACAAAACAAAAAAAAACCCCAAACAAACAAACCTAAAAATGCTACTTCTACTAATACACTAACACTTCCCCTCTCTATAGAAATTGTATTTGTAGTATGTAATTTTCATAGGCTGGTATCAACATTCCTGTTCAGAGAAAAAGACAGGTTGAAGAAAGAAATAGATCACAGAAGGAACAAGGGAGAAGCCAAGCCTGTTCTGCTTCAAAAGGAGTTAAAAAAAAATAAATTAAAATGAGCCCCTGATTCCATCTTCACAGATAAACTGTAAGTGCTTGTTGTCACAATCACTCCACAAAAGTAAAAGATTTATGAGGGAACAAGCAAAGCAGCAGAATTGATGTTCTCTAAGTACCCAGTCCTCCAAGTATCTTGCCAGTAAGTTAAGCAGAACTGTGTGAAATTGTACACTCCAGCTGATATTTAGCAACATTGCGGCATTTTTCAATTTGATTTCGTCAAATGGCTTAAGGGGGAAAAAAGCACCTTAAAAAAATCACAGAAGATCAACTGTTTGAACATTTTCTAAAGGTATCTTTAATTATTATTCTGAGTGACTTATTTTGAATGTTTCTTCCATTTATGACCTTAAAATAGTAAAAACCAATCAAATAATAAATAAAACAATTTACTAAAGGCTTGTTTAACCCCCTAAATAAGTGAAATAGATTTCAAAATTGCAAAGAGATTAAATATTTGTCATCATTCCAGCTCCAGCACTGACAGGCTGATACAACTTCTTTTCTTTCTTTCTACCACATTAAATACAGGAACATTAAACCCTGAGTTCTAATAGCAGGAAGGTGCTTGGACCCCAATCCCAAAAGCACAGAAACAAGTTGTCCTTTACACTTGAGAGGCTGAATCCTAGGAGAAAAATTTGCTCTAGGAGCATATCATGTGAGGGGAGAGACAATAGATATTTACTTCAGAACAAAGCATGTAAAGAGGAAAGGAAAACCTTTTTATCAAATAGAATAAGCCACACTGGAGCTCAGAAATCAGTTTTCTGGTTTTGGCTCTACCTTCATGCACCCTAGGAATATCAGCAAGTTCTTCGAATTTCTGTCTGCTTTGATTTACCCCCATAAAAAAAAAAAACATTCATTTACAAAACAATTCAAGATGTATAGATGAAAAACTCTGTAACAGATATTAGAAGATTTTCTGCATTTTGCCTAAGATCCAGAGCCTTAAAACCTCCTTTAATTCACAGTTCAGCGAATTATCCAGAAACATAAAAGTCTTTGGATAAAAACATTTGCATTTAGATACATTTAACCTTACATTAAAACCAAAAGATGAATAATCCTTTAATGCTCCTGTCATATTTATTAGCTCTGCTCAAGGTGAGCAAAAGCTCTTGGGAAAAGCTGTGCCAGACATTCTTTCCCTTCACCCATTTACTATTTTTTCTCTTCTTTTACTGCAGGGGTTCAGTTCAAGCACTGTTTTTTTCATACTAGGTTTTTCCCTCCTGGCACAAAAATCAGAATGCAGCAAAGACATAAGGGATGAAGGATAAAAAAAATAAGACACTAAATTAACTGTATACAGAGTGAAAGAGACACTAAGCTCATTGTTCAGAGATATATTCTGACCTACTGTATCTCGAATCTCTACATCATTTAAATCCCAATATTCTCTCCCAAAGCTCATCCTAATTATTGCTTCTATTTGTGTTTTCAGAATCATTTAGGTTGGAAAGGAGCTCTTGAGATCATCTGGTCTAACCTACGGCTCAAGCAGGGTTACCTAGAGCAGGTTGCTCAGGGAGGTACCCAGCCAAGTTTTGAGTATCAACAAGGGCAGAGACACCACAATCCCTCTAGACAACCTATTCCGGTGTTGGATCACAGGTGCAATGAAGGGTGTTTTCTTGTGCCCATTGTCACTTGTTGTATCACTGGGTGCCACCGAGAAGTTTGACTCTCTCATCTGTATTCCCTCCCANCTCTTGAGATCATCTGGTCTAACCTACGGCTCAAGCAGGGTTACCTAGAGCAGGTTGCTCAGGGAGGTACCCAGCCAAGTTTTGAGTATCAACAAGGGCAGAGACACCACAATCCCTCTAGACAACCTATTCCGGTGTTGGATCACAGGTGCAATGAAGGGTGTTTTCTTGTGCCCATTGTCACTTGTTGTATCACTGGGTGCCACCGAGAAGTTTGACTCTCTCATCTGTATTCCCTCCCATAAAGGCATGTATATAGCTTTATGAAAAGAGCCTTCTGTTCCACAGGCTAAACAGTCCTGACTTTCTCGGGCTCTCCTCACAGTGGGTGTGCTCCAGCCCCCTAAGCATCTTCACAGTTCTTGCTCTACTTGCTCCTGGAAGTCTGTATCTCTTTTGTCTGGGCAAACCCAGAACTGGACAGAGCACTCCAACTCTGTAGAGGAGAAGCATTTGCTACCCTTGGCTTGCTGGCGAGAGTCCTCCTAACACAGCCCAGGATTCTGTTGGCCTTCCTTGCCCCAAGGGCGCAGTGCTGGCTGTCACCCCACCACCTGTCAGGCCCCAAGGTCCACTCTGCCGCAGAGCTGCTTTTCACCACTCAGCCCCCTGCAGGTACTGGTGCCTCAGGCTGTTCCTTCTCAGATGCAGGACTTGGCTCTTGCCTTTGCTGATCACAGCCTATTTCACCAGCCTACTGAGGCTCATCTGAATGACAGCACCATCATCTGGTGTATCAACTACTCCTCCCAACTTTGTACAACCTGCTAATTTGGGAAGGGTGCAAATTGTCTATCATCTAAAACGGATGTTAAAAAATATGTTGACCCCCATTCTATATCATAAAAGTCATTGAGAAACAATCTATGGAGACTATATAGAGGTTAACTTTATTTCCTTTCACAGGCCTCAGAATATATTCTATGGAAAAGAGTCTGCTTGTTCCATAATATTTACCAGAACCCTTGCAAAGTTTTATGCTTGTCAGTACAACAGAAGGGAAGGAAACAAAGTAAAAGAAGCAATTATACTACATTGACTTATTGGTGGGCAACAGCTCTATTTATAAAAATGTAGAAGTACTGAGGAAAAATATTATGAGGAGAACGAGAACAGGGAAAAAAACCTGTGGGGGAAGAGGGAAGAATGAGCATGTCACCAGCATGAGAAAGGAACAAGGACAACTTGCCACCAGCACAGACTGTCTTCTGTGGCTGTGATCTGCTAAGGTCTTACAGCTCGCTTACCTTCGAAAACATGATTGTTACAGCTATTTCTTTCTTTTATAGCTCAATGATGAAATCTACAGAGTACTGCTAAGACAATATCTACACCAAAAAGCCCTCAAAATAGTCCTCATGCCTTCTCATTTTTCCCTTCTGTTTTGACTATTGGAGATGCACTTAAAGTTCCACAGCCTGAATGCCATTGGTGAAGTGGGATCCCATTCCTGACTGCAGAGAACATACAATCCTCAACTGAAAAATTTTCATCAGCTAAGCATGCTAACATCCATTATGACTAATTTGTTCTTTGTATCGGTACTGCAATCAGGGCTAAAATAGCCCAGAGTTTTACTGCTGTTGTTGCCAGTCGAGCCAGCAGTCTGGGGCATTAACTCCCATCAGACATTACATGAGATGCCTCTAATATATTACCAGAAATTACTAATAATTGAATGCCTAACACTATCTACCAAGATATGTTAATTGAACACTGATCACCTTCAGGCTGCTCATCATTGTAAGACCTGTTGGCGCAGTTGTACCTTGAGTTGCTTCCTAACAAGGCTGTTCCAGAATTATTGCATTAGTTTGGATACACCCTAAATTAGTTTTTCTATTTTGAATAATTTTGACTGAAAAACATAATAGAACATTTACCCATTCAGTCATGGAAACTGATCTGACAGGACTGAATCCTATTAACCTGTCCTGAATTCAGTAAGAGTATTATGTTTAACTGCAATCTCACTAGCAGCACTAACCCACATTACCTCAATCTTGCTGTCTGCTAGACAAAACGAGAAAAAAAGGACTTTCCTAGCAGTATTTTTGTATGAAGGATAATGTTCATTTAACATCTGCATTCCCCTGAAAAGCTCACCCTCTGTCTAATGAGCCTAACTTCAGCATCTGATTTGCATATCTAGATTAGTATGAGTACTCACCATAACAGATCTTTAACAGTAACATGACTTCACCTTTAAACTTCATATGGAGAGAGCAACTAGTGGCATACCGTGTGTACTTACATAGCAAGGTACTCTGTCTTTATCTCAAAACCTTAAGTATTTTCATCCTGCTGCTAAGAATGTGGACAGAGAACATTTGAGTGGGCAGCTGGCTAAAGCCAACCTGGCACTGAACCAGGCTGTCATGCAAAAATAATGATGATGATGAAGATGATACCAGAATTTGTAATTCATACCAACAAAACAAAACACTGGCCCACAGAGGCTTAACCTTGACTATATGCATTCCAAAGTATTAAGGAGTATAAACAATATTTTTCATTACAACTGTACTGCAGATCTATTGTTTCACATAGCAGAATTCAGAGCTTGCTCTTTGGTGGGCACATTTGTTTGGACAGCATCATGAACCCCATCTCATTGGGAAGCACTTTTGAAAATTCACATTTGATGGGAATTTATTTCTGTAAAAATCTTAAGATTCACTTCTGTTCTGGTCAAAGAAGCCAAAACTTAAATTGAGCAACATAACTAAGACTTACAGTGTGGTATGAAACCCTTTACAGCAAGAAATTAACATTAAAAAGAATTGTATTTAAAAGTTTCTGCTGCAATGGTAAGCACGAAGAATACAAACCATGTGAGGCTTGCATAATAAATAGGTATTCTACTCTCAGTTTTGTTGCTTTAAAACCAAACTAATCCAATGGACTAGCAATGTTTCCCTGGCACATACTGGTACAAGAGGGATGAAGGAGAAGAGCAGAGAGAAACGCAGAGATGGTCAAACAGTATCATATGACTTGATGCCAACTCTGTCCTTCCTGCATGGAATAAGATTAAGAAATATAATTTTAATGTCACCTGGAATTAAGTTTAACTACACAAATTTCGTTAGCCCATTTTGCTAGTACAGAGTTGATTACCTTTTTTTTGACATACAAAATGGAAGACATTGAAGGCCCCTTATGTTTTCGGAAGGAGCCCTGCCAGCCGTATTATATGAAAAAAACCCTTTCAAGAATATTCCAGAATGAGATGTTCCAAGTTAGTCAGTCTCAAGTTTACCATTATTTTTTCCATTTTAATGTCAAGAGGAAAGCAAGACACATACAAAACACGCCAAACAAAAATAACCCTGACACAAGCCCAAAACTCAAATCCAAATCTAAAATATCGTCATAAAACCCCATGCCCAAGGTACTATCCCCTCCAATGCCCTTTTCAAGAGAATGAAGCATCTTCGACAGTTTTACTGTTGCTTCCATTAAATTTAATGTAGCTATATGTTTTGAGTTACATCAAGCTGATCTCAAGAGGGATGACACCAGGATTTCTTTTCACATTTTGAAAGCTACATGTAGGCATCTCTGTCAAGCGTTCTAACAAAAAAGAGACTTTCAGAGGAGAGACCTCAGTCTTATGCTTACAAAAATCTTTGAGGTTCACCTAGTATTCTGCGGCACAGCATTCTGTTTTACATCTGAGACTTAGAATATTGAAAGGATGCAAAGAACTATATTAGATCTTATAAGTGATCTACTCTCCTGAGCAAAAAAATGGGGTTTTCGTGGTATTCTCCCACCCTGCAGTGTTTACCTTTTACAGGTGTTAAAATGTAGGAAAATGAAAAGGTGCCTCCCTTTCTTTGTCATACATACACGAAATAATCTGTTCCTTCCCAGTGTTTCCTGAAGGCTGTGAATAATAGGACAGAGCAGAATATATTGAAGAGACCTAATGAGAATGAAGATTTGCAGCCAGAGGTTGCAGTTGCTGAGCACAGACTCCACTGCACACATGGAACTGGTAGGTTTTATATTCCCCTACTCACAAAGCAACTCCAGCATCACACAGAACGCATGGAGTCTGCTGCCTCTGCAGTGGCAGCCCCAGCAAATGGCATAAATTACCTTTGCTGGTACAGAAAATAATACCCATTCTGAATATACTTTCAGGTGTTTCTAGGTGCATTATATCTCAAAATATACTAAATGTCTTTCCCTACTGACAGACTCTTAGCTTAGGATTGGAAAGTCATGCCAAAAGCATGTAAATCGTAATAATAAGTGCTTTAAGTAGGGGCAAGCTGTCACCTGGAAACCTGTCTGTACTCAGCAGTAACCCCGGTGAGCCACATAAATATTCAGCTGATCATCAGGATACTGGACACTGAACACAACCCATAAAAGCCCCAGTGAATAGCCATGAAAATTTTACATTTACTTCTACACACTCTGTAAGTACTGCTGAGACTCAGTTACCCTATCATTTATTGAGCTCTGCACCTGAAGAGTTTACTGTGCTATAGGGAATGGTATCTACACAAACACATGATCATGTCAATCAGCACCCTAACATATGGCAGACCACAACATGCCACTATTGTAATAATTATTTCATTGGTATTAAAATAATTATTTTGTTGACCATACCAACTAACAGTGTGTAAAGCTGTTAATAATATTAATTAGCAAAAAATGGGCACTTCCTATTTCAGGTGACATGCTGTAAAAGGTGAAGTATAGAGATTTCCTTTTCTTAGTTTAAATCTAAGAAAGAAAATTGTTTACCTTTTCTTTTTCTAATAGTATCTTTTGAGATAATAGCATTTTCTAGGGATTAGTAACATTTTTATAGTGACAGATAAATATACACAGGATTAATTTACTAAGATATTTGGTACCATGGAAATTGAATTAATCTGTTACAATTGATCTTTCACCTTACCATATATTTAGCCATCAAATTAATTTGTAACCTGATGAAATATCCAAACATCGAATGCTGCTTTGGTGGATGTTTTGGCTAAATAGCTGAGGATACTGTAGCACAGAATTGTATCATATATCCTGTTTACTACAGCTCAAAGACAAAATTACAGGTTCTGGTATTTCAGTTATCTGGTATTCCTGTGCTCAGGAATTTTCCCATGGCTGTTTTTAACACAGAGAGGTTTAAAAGACAGTCTTTAGCAAGTTGGCCATACATTACATTGGCCTTAACTACACCAAGTCTACAACTTTGGCACAAGAACTTAAAGTATCTCCACGGCCAAGTTTTGGCCAAATTCTGAGCTGTGTGATGACATTAATTTGCTAGAAGCCTGATATAACAACAGAACCCTCACACTTGGGTAATTACACAGCAGCCCTGCCCTGAAGAAAATGTAGTTGAGACCAGAGATTCTTGCTCTTCTATCACTTGCCAGATATGTTGATCTTCAAGTCCTCAGAAACTTATACACAAATACATTACGTGCTCTGCTGAAGGTTATACATTATAGCAAGAGGAAGAAGCATGTTCTGAGACAGTTCAGACAGATTAGTATCAATTCTCCTTCATAAACACAGTGAAATAAAGAATTAGCCTTAGCAGTGGAAGAAGAGAGATTTTGTATAATATTTTTCTGCTTCATGTACTTTTATTATAGATCATCTGTGGTCTGTGATCTTTCAGAAGTATTTCACACATGCTGTGTGGGTATTAATACTGAGGCAAACAACAGATAAATGCAAACTGGGTGCATACTTCACCCTCTGTGTTAAGCCAATCTAGAACATGCCATGTCAGCAAAACAGCAGTTCATGAGATTAAAATTGTCTACATTCTATAACAGCTCATATAGTTACTTAATTTTAAAATAAAGTCTTACATGGAAGAAAACAAGCCTTACCTCTGACTATAACAAACATTTATTTTGAAAACTAACAATGTCATATTTTGAATCATAATTTCTAAAGGCAGAGATTAATTAATCTATCTTAAAATTCATCAATACCAGAAATCTGCAAAATTTACACATTCAAATCAGAAATGGCAAGAAAATCAGAAATAGTCAGACATGGAAAGACACAGCAGCCATACTGTTACCCACAAAGTAACCATGAAGGCAACACCTATTAGATTCAAGCCTTAGTTATACCAAATGATATAATTAAAAAAATTAAAAATTAATTTAAATTGCTTTGCCCTTGACAAAAGCATCAGGCTAAAAAACCTATGATGAACCAAGCCCCTTTTAAAGTAACTAGCTATGTGGTTTGTCACTTTGCATGGGAGGATTTTCAAATCACGATACATTGCAGCTTCCAAAGGATTTGTGCATTTAGCATAGAAGACAAAGCAAGGAACACTGTAGAAATTTGGATTATTTTTAGTCAGTTATATTCTCATATTGCTATAAAGTTCTGTTCATAAACAATGAATGAATATGCTACATATTGCACAAAGCTTTAATGTTTAAGAATTGCAATCTGTAAGACAAGAAGCCGATGATAAGGGAATAAGATTGGTAAGACACCAATTTAACAAGCAGTGCCCTTGGTTCTGTGAGAAAATGTTACCCACTTTTTACAGGCAGGGAACTTAAGACAAGGTTTGAAATATGATTATAAGGTAGCTTTATGGATAATTATATGAAGTACCTTCCAATCATGAGAAATACTCAGAGAAAGCAGAAAGGTGCTTGTGTAGAAATGAATTAGTGACAAGGCAGACCAGCAGCATTAGACAACAGTGCCTCAAAACCCAAATTAAATACAGTAGACAGGGAAGTGGATAGCCCTGAAGGTCAAGCAACAACTTTCGGGAACAATCTGGAAAATTATTCTCTAAGTTGGTTCTACCAAGAAAGTAAAGTGTTATTTTTCAGGGAATTACTACTTCAGCTGTACAAAACTCCATGAGTATCACATAGCTTTTTCTTACCACACATCTCTCTTCTTTAAGAGGCTTAGAAAAAGAGAGATAGCCACGAGTCACTCACTTTCTTTATTGGACTCCAATCTTTATGATTTAAAGGAGAGATAACTGGAAGAAGGCAAAAAGTAAAGAATTCTCTCCTGCCTCTAATGACAGCAGTTAAGACTTTGGAACAGCTCAGGTTGCTGCAGCCTCCAAAATGCACTTCCACAATTGCCTGGTTTGACAAGATATGGGTTTTTTGGTTAAAAAAAAAAAAAAAAAAAAAAACACAAAAAAAAATCAAAACCCAGAGCTTAGCAAAGACAGTTCCCTAAAGTTCTGTTGTGGCTGAAAGCATAGACAACAGCAGCAACCATCACTTTCACACCTGTAGCACATCTGTTGCAAAAAGAACAACACGTTATGGTGGAACCCAACTGTGTTGAGTTGTAAGGATGCAAAGAGCCCCTTACAAAACAACTGTAATAAGATTTTACCTATTAATATCTTACCTATTTTCCAACTAAGTTAGTCAAAGCTTACAGTGGGACAGCATCTAACATAACAAACCTTCCAGAATAACAAGTAATTGCACTTCAGTCATCAACTAGCTTAGATATGTCTTGGGGGAAGTTTGGGATTTGTTTTTTGGGGTTTTAGAGATTTTTGGGGTATTTTGGTTGCTTTTTTTTGCTTGGGTTTTGTATGTATGCTTGTTCTTTGGTTGTTGGATAGTTTTCCATAATTTTAAATTTATTGAAATTGTTATTTTATTTCATTGCCATTGCTGATTTTATATTTTGTTTTCTTAAGAACAGTGGAACTGGTGGAAAACTCAAGGTACCAACAGTAGACACAATCCTTATCCAAATGGACAGGAAGCAGGCATGAAATATATCTGCAAAAACACCATGGGGGATGGCAGTGTGTGCTCACTTCCCATGAAATAATCAGTGAGGAACAACATTTGAAAGCTAAAAACCCTGCCATTAATGTTCTGCACCTGACATGTGCAAAGAGATGGACTGCTGAGATTACCGCTGAGGTTTCCTCCCAACAATTACACCAAGTATTTAAGAACTGTCACAGGATTAGCAGAAATTATCTATTTTGTTTGGGTCTTATTTTTCTTTAGAAAACTTATTTTACTACCCTTAGAAAATAGTCTAGCTGCAATGCCTCCAGATGGGAATAACAGTAATTCACACACTTTTTTGTTTATCAGCAAAACATTCTTTATATTACTCCAAAATACTTCAGGACAAAATATATTTCCAAGGAATTAATTATCCCTCAAGTGTACAGAGTGAATTAAGAGGTACCATGAGTTTCAGTACTGCCAGCCTGGTGAAAACCAGTGGTCACAATATTCTCCCTTGCTTATCAGCTCTCAAGGAAGCCCCCACAGCAGTACCCTTCTTATGTATTAATGGTTTCTTCTTTTCCACTGTTCCTTAGCGTGACCGATGTGAAAGCACCTATGCTGGAGTCTTAATTGCTTTGCCTCAAAGCAGAGAACAGATCTGGAAGCTTACTGTTCCTAAAATTTTACCTGAATTTTCTTGGCACAGATGGGCAGGACAAGAGATGACTGATCAATCATTGTTTTTGCTAAATAGGAAAGGACTAATTTAATTTTAAATTGTATTATAATCTTCATTTCCCTATACTGCAGATCCAAACTTTTGAGTCACTTAATGGCTAGATCTGTGTGTGTGTGGGTGTGTGTGTAAATAGTATTTGCATTTTACCCCAAACATCCCAAAAGGAGGACTAAAACAACCCTCAAAAAACCAAAACCGACTAAATGAAAGCACGCCGCAAAAATAGTTTGAAACTTAAAAAAGAAATAGGTTTAAATAAATATGCAGTCATTAACCCACAAACAAACATGTATTCAGTTTTGCTGTCCTGATCATTACTAATTTTGTAAGTGTAACAAGGACATTCAGAAGTGAAAAAAAATCAAAGTGGAGAAATAAGTTTTATTATTAAGATTTCCAGGGTTTATAGCTAGTTAAAATGCTCACTAAATGTTTAGAGAATAAACCCAAACACCTGAGAAAGCACTAAACCACTCTCTGGAACAGCCTCCTTCCCCTTAACACTGATTACAGATGCCAATAGAGTGAGATAGGTGAATAACATCCATTGCACCTCTTCTCATATAGGTAATTCCTAAGCCCTAGGCATTTTTAGGCTGACATTCACATTTCCCTGTCTCTATATTGAAAATGTGCTTCTACAAATAAAATAATGTTAATTTAATGAGAGAATCTAAATTCACCTTCTATCTTTGCTGGAACTGATTATCTTCAAACACACGTAATAAGCCAGAACTAAACACAGAGAGATTGACTTGTGTTTTGTTGACACCTTTTCTTCTATCACTGGAGATGAAGATAAATGCATGTTCATCTTTGGCTGTTTCTTTGCACAGTGTTTTGCCACTTCTGCACTGTTCTGAAACGCGCCCTATGAGACTCAAATCTCTTCATTGTCTCCATTTTCAAGGCTCAACAGATAGGTATATAAATAGGTTACTAAATTACTACAAAACCACCAAACACTTTGGGTCCAGATTGCTAGATACATTCCACCTGTTTTGTATTTTTTATAACTTGCAACTCCTGGTATCTGGCCCCTGGAATTTCCTTTTTAGAGTGACTCCAAATACACTGCTGCATTGAGATAGCACATTTCTCACAGGATTAAGAGATACAAACTCCCTCAAGATAGATTAAAAGCCCAGGCTTGTTATCTTGCTGCATGTTTTATTCACTGCATTCACAAAAGCAGCATTGCCAACAGACACTTCCTCCAAAGACTGGCCACTGAATCTGTTGAGGGATGCAGATAAATTGTCCACCCTGAATGCACAGCTGTACCAACAAGCTAAGAACATGGCACTGCCATGGCACCCTCACATCAAAGAGATGGTAATATGCATGCAAAGGAACCCTGAGGATCCACTAACACGACAACATCCTGAGAAATGGCAGAAATAAACATGATGTAACAAACAGGAGTACCAGCTTACGGGGATTATTAACCCTGCCAGAAATTATCTGGGCAGTGATATCTGAAATACCAAAGGTGTCAGACCCATAAAAATCAGGACCAATGGAAAAGGAGTAAATATTTACTTTGGAGGAGACAAAGTGGTAGGGAGAGAAGTGGAAGAGGGGGAAGATGACCAAAAGAGCAAAATCATCCAGTCATAATTGACCACAGTACCGGACAAGCAGACACATGCTTGATCACCACAGCTTGCACAGGTCACTGAAATCACTGCTTCCATCATGCCTGCCTCCAATTTACTTGCAGGCTCAAGAAAACACACCTGTTTTCCTTGGCATCAGTGAGGGAATTCTTGGAGCACTCTACCTAACATCAGCATAGAAACACCTCACCTATTGTTCTGTTATAGGGAGTATTTGTAAACAAGTCAACATATTGTAAACATACTGTAAAAAACTTGAAAAATCTAGGTCAAATTTACCATGTTACAACAATTTTAAACCATATTTTTAGCAAATCTAGTGCTTAGCAAAAAATAAAAAAAATATCTACTCCACATACAGTAGTCCCCCAGAATTCTCAGTGCATGAAGCCTTCTACATGCACTGAGTTAATGTGTAAGCTTTTTTACACAGGAAGTTTTGGCAAGCTTTTTTCAATAAAAAAATTGTCCATTATAAGGATAATGCTGATTATATTTAATAAAAAGAGAACTGCTTATGATGAGGGAGAGGAAATGGATTACCAATTATATGCTTAGCAGCAGACCTGTCACAGGCAACAGCAATGGTCTCAAAATGGTGACACTGAATCCATCTCAAAAGGAAGAATTTTCTACAGGATAAGAACTCCAAAAAACCCAAGGTCCAAAGCTAAATGTGACTATAACATTCTAAACATCTCAGACTCACAAAAAAGCAGGTTTTTAAATCTCAACTTGCTCTTTCCCATGACCTTTTCAGCTTTCTTGGCTGGAGAAAACCTTTAGACTGAATGATTTGATCTTCAGGGATTCTAGACTCTTCTGATTTTAGATAACTATAATTCTTCCATTTTCTTCCTGGAAGGTAATTTCCAGTTCAATGCACACGTTAGGCACTTTAAAGCTTACATGAGCCTAAGTCAACACTGTCAGCAGAAGGCCCACGCACAGCCTTTAGTGTCACCTTCCTGCACAGCTGCCTCTCTTCTGGCACACACATCCAGGGAGCAGGAGCTGTCTTAAAGTCATGTAAACAACTTAGGATATTTGTCAAGTTTTTAAATCCCCATCAAATTCCAAATCTCATCCATTCCATAGCCCTACAATTATTTGTTTATGCACAGAGAAGGGGCTCATACTCTTCAAGATCAGTGCCAAATTGTGTCAGCTTTTAGGGTCTGAGAAACCGAGAATCAAGAGCTGCCCTAGAAAACCCAAATAAAACCCCCCATCTAAAAAAAACCTAGAAGCACCCCCAAAACCCCACCTCCCTCAAACAACAACAACAAAACCAAAAAACCCAAAAGAAAACAAAACAAAAAACCAAAACAAAACAAAAACCCAAACAAACAAAAAAACCCAAACAATCAAAGCACTTAAAAACTAGTTATTCTCCAGGGATTTGAGATAACTTGTGATAATTTGAGAATCTACTTGTGCAGATTAAAGAGTTTTGGACTAGTTTGAACTACTTAGTCTACATTCTTTAAGCCTTTTTGGGAGTGAATTACCAAGAACAGAGCAGTGGCAAGTTTGCCACTTTGTATTAAATTAGTTGAATTCACTCCACTTTAAGGCTGAAATAACCATAACTAGGACAAACAGATGATCTTCTTGCCTACCTTAAATATTTGCAGCAGTATGGCTCTTACCAATGGCTTCATGTCAGTACAGCTATACCAAACAACAAACCTAAGTAACCTCATGTTCAAGATATACACCTAAACTTCTACTGAAATCTGTTTTCTCTGTTAATCAAAGGCTTTTCAAGCATTCTTACTTATATCACATCTAAGAATCTCTAGGACCTGATTTTCAAAGGTTTGACACTAAGAGTTTCACAAGGAAAAGGTGAAGAGACTTCAAAACAGAAAAGCAATTCTTGGACCCCTGTTTGGTTTTTTTCCCCTAGAGAATTAAGGTTCACCTCAAGCATAAAAGATTCACTTAGGAATACTTTTTAATGCCCCATATAAAATTTAGAAAAGAAAAAATTCCATATTGGGTTACATAATCAAATCAGCAGCTAAACACCTTCTCAGCAAAGACAAGAAAATTTTTATATATAACCTGCTCCTATATTTCTTATAACAATCATACAGTGTGTAAAACTGAATACTCAGAGAAAAAAAATAATTGGCACAGCAAAGTAAAACCCTGAAAATTCTTAAATACTTTCATATTTTCTGCAAGATTGCAGAGACTATCAGATAGAAAGGCCATAAATAGCAAATTTCAGTTTACATAAATTTGTTCCAAAAGCTACAGGTTAATTTTTTTATTCTGATTTAGTACAGAGGAAGTGAAAGCCTTTCCATTGAGTTTGTATCAGGAAATACTGAGAGCATGTACAAGAATCTCTTGTAACACTTCTCTCTGGAAAAAGTGTTCTTATTTGGTCAATGCAGCATATTAGTAGGGGAAAAAGAAAAAAAGTCAAATAAACCCCAAAAAGTTTACTTCAGTTTGCACAATCATATCCAGAAATCGCTTGCCGAATGTGTGGGTCAAAGTTCCCAGACCAATCCAGGCTTTGTGCAGTTCAGCTCCTGCCATAAATCACAGCAGAACTGTGACCATTCTCACCCATGTACAGCTGCTACGTGCAGGTTCAACATGCTACACGAATCCTTGGCTTTTTTTTCCCCCTATTTCAGTTGCTAGGTATCATCTCCAGGAACATCGATGGAAAAAGGAAATCCTTGGTCTTCAGATCCAGCAGTTTTGTGGCTTCTTTCTCAGAGAAAAAGAGGTTTGTCTCTTCTGAACAGAAATAACGGTAACATTGCTCAGAGAAAGAAGGCAACAGAGCAAAACTGAACATGAAAAGGACAATTACTCAAAACTGTCAAAGGAGGAAAGTGAAAAGTCCCAATCAAATCCTGAGGGAGGAGTTGGGACAGTCAATCTTATGCATCTCCATACTCACAATCCTTGGCTGACCCCCGCACATTCAGAGGAGTAACCTCTCTCACCACAGTGCAAAACACACAAACCCAGCCATCTTCATGCCCTATCACTACATCAACAGGAGTTCACATTTTATGACTCCTTAAGGTAACAATAAAAATACACAAATCTCTAAAATACAATACCCCTTCTGTACCACTATACTACAATTGTGAAACAAATCTTACTCAACTGAAATTTTTGCAATAAAGCAACTACAGAGAAACGGATGCTATTTCATGCACAGTGAAAAGGTTTCTTAATAGTACCCTTTAGCAAGGCATCACCTCTTCTAAATCACCAATAGCACTGTGCATTGGTGCAATATCTGACTTTGGGTTGAAAATGGTTATTAAACCTCTATTTTCAAACAAATACAGTTTTTAACTGGCCTTTAGAATTTATTCCTAAGCACTAACCTACAGGAATAAAACTCTCTCCCACACAAGGCAAACACTGCAGCCACTTTACCAGTGTTAATAGATGCTTTACTGAAGAATGCCAGCCATGACTCAGACTCACTTCTTCCAAACAGGAGATCATAAGTTTTGGCATTTTTGAAGCCCTGCAGTCATTAAGCTATGTATTTTCTACATACACACACACAAACTCCTTTTTCCCCGCTGTGTTCTGAAGTGGAAAAATAATCTCTCATCAGCAGCAGCTTTCAGATGGAGCTGGGCCTTACAAAATGAGATTAACTAAGACACAATAAGAAAAAGAAGAAAAAGAAGCAAGAGCTGGCAGAAGACAAACTACAAGCTAGACAGCATTGTTTCTGTGACTAATATTTAAACACTGTTAAAGTATACAAAGGACAGTAGCAACCTGCAAGAATTACAGTAGCAGTAAACTCAGAGAAGTCATTGTTCATGGAGGGAGCCTCACAGCCAGCTCCAGACTTCTCAGCAAGAAACTGCCAGATTCCTCATGCTGAGCTGAAAGGAATTTCCATATTCTGAAAGAGCTAATTATGGCAATCAAAATATAGTGATTATATGCCCTTTAAATAGCAAACACACACCTGCACACAGAAGAACATGTTACAAGTACACAGAAATGAGCAAGTGTCAAGATAAGTGCCAGCTACACCTCTCTGGTCAGAACCTTAAACACGGAAAGGCACACTAAGAACCTGCCTGGAAAAGAACAAGAGCCCATCTTTGATCCCAGTGCCCAAACTAATATAAGACAATCATTAATTTTAACTACTTGCTTGACATAAATTGCATAAAAGTCAGCTAATTAGATCTAACCAAAACTCAGACATCCTGCAGATGCAGAAATAAACAGAGAAGAGAGATTTTCCACAGGTTCAGAGTGCCACCACTGCAGGGAGGCTGAGCTCAGCCCAGCTGAGAGCATTGCTCAGTGCTGCTACAGAGACCTTTTCTACTGGAGAAATTTAGGACAACGCTTAGAGTCATGTCAGCTCTCTTTATTAAGGTCCTCGCAGAGATTTGTTTGACACAATATATTTTTACTAGATCAAAGTATTCTATATGTATCTTAGGCAAAGTAGAGAGCATGCTGTACTTCCCTCTCTTCTCTCAGAGTTTGAAACAAAGCATTAAGAACCAAGGTGTGAGCCGTTTTCATCTGTCAAATAAAGATCAAGGATGATTAAGAGCCTCTGGCAAATAAAGATCAAGGATCGTTAAAGGGCCTCTGACAAAGCTGATGGTGCAGTGTGTCTCCATCTAGCTTTAAAAAGCATTGATACAGAGGCCCTTGCTGCTATTACAAACTGGAATTTTTTTGGAAGTTTGAAGTCATTCCCTTCAAGATCCATGAAGTTCAGTACCTGTCCATTGTGCCTATGGTAACTTTTGCTTTTTCTCTTCCCTGATCTCCAGTAATATATGAATTAAAGTGTCTGTAATGGCTGATGATTAGTAGGCTGACATTAATAACCATATTGCTGCTCTGAAATGTTGTGCTCTTGTTATTTAAACAAAACAAACAAGCAAAAAGCCACAAAAAGCCCAAACCCTGAATAAAAGAATTAACACTTCTACTTTCCTCCTTATGTTTACAACCTGATCCAAACTCAAATTCATACTTGGAAGGAGTTTAACAAATTGTGATTTTAGCTCTGTGGGTGTAGGTAAGTAAGAGCTGATCATAAAGAGTCAGTCAAAAGGAAACAAACATAAAGCACATCAACTTTAATTTTTACTGAATACTTGGATAACACTAGAAGATAAACACTACAGAAATGTCTCTGGAGACAGCAGTTTGGGGATTCTTCATTATAGCCTGGGATGCTTTAACGGATGACAATTAGACTGATTAGAAGTTACCCAGTTGAACACTTTTGCTGTCAGAAAATGTGATCAGTGAAAAGTGAAATAGGTTGTAACTGACACTTTTTTCTGAGAGAAAAATATCAAAACAAAAGGGAACAGGGTTTTGTTTCCAATGTTTTTAAAAGGTAGATCTCTTAGGGGATGCTTCTGGGAATTCTAGGATTCACTGCTGCTTAAATGCTGTAGCCGTGGTCCTCTGAGGAGGGTGGAAGAACAAGAACTTCCAATCCTGACAAGACATCAAGAAGTGCACCTCAGCTTTAAGACTCCAATGCTGTAAGGCACATCTTTAAGTGAATTTTAAAAAAAAAATTAATCCATCAGTATCCAGACCTTTTCTCTGAGATATCTTACTTCACCACTTACTTCTACTGAATGATATGGAGTGCAATTTCAGCCAAATCTAATTTCTTTATACAGAGTCAAGCACAAAACCCAGGACATCTCCATATAACTACATTTAGACAATTCTTCTTTCCTATGGACGAAAGTCTCCTTCATTTGAAGGCATTATAGTCACTGCTGCTTAACAAAAAGATAAAATACCAGCCAGTTAACAAGTCTGTATTAAACCAGCACAGCGCTGGTTACTCCACGCTAGAGGAGGAGAAAATTTAATTCCTTTAACTAATTCCATTAAAACTGATTGTAGTGTTCACTGCTATTATTACCAAAACATCTGCCATCGCCTCTCACTTCAGACATTTCTTCTTGTTTAGCACCTCTCATAGGAACGTGGATGTTGTCATTCTTCAAGACTTCTCTTTTGGAAATCTATCATAGGCTATCATGACCGTACATTGCAAGACCCTTGGGCATCTGAACAGCAATTTTCTTTGTATTTGACCCAATGAACCTTGCTCAAAATTCCCAAAAAGACACTAAATGACAGTTTCAGACTGAATATGGTGAGAACTGTAGATGAGGTACTCACAATCCAAGGAGGAGTTTGCACACAAATAGAGGGCAGAACTGTGCAAAAATCAAGTAGAAATGTTCTGCTTTACACAGATGCAATCTTCACTGGTTCAGCTAGTGATGATCTGAATTAGCACCTCAAATATATTTATTATGGAGTGGCTCTGTATTTGTTTGAATTCCTTTTTCCTCTGCTTTTGATTGTTTTGGGGTTTTTTTTCCCCATCTGTCCCACTCCTTTTCTTTTTACCTCTAGTCTCACAGTACTCACAGGAAGAATCACTGAACACTCATGGGAGCCTACCTTTAAAAACATTGCTCTGCAAAATCTGCAATGAAAATGTCTATATGGACACAGGTGTGGAAATTAAATTTTGGCATGAATTATAGAATACCAAAGTACATTGGAGTAAACCACATGAATCATAATTCAAATTATTCATATCATAACATATTGTGCACTAGTATGAAAACTAAATTATAGAACAGATAAAGGTCACATAACTATGGACATAAATAGAAGTAAAGGAACATTTCTCATTCATTCTCAGAGAGAATAAAACTTTTCATTATGTGGACTGTTCTTCAGAGATTTTTTTATATAAATACATTTATATCAAACAAGTAAATACAGTAAAAATTAAAAACTATTAAAAAATATTAAAAACTATTAAAAATAATTAATTCTTCTTAATACTAACCTTTCAGCCTTTGTGTACCCTAATTTACCTTCCTTAAACCAATAGCATAATGTTCAGAAATGTCTGAGGGGATGTTGGGTTTTTCCACTTTTTTNAGATTTCCAATTCCTATTATAAAACCCCAAAATGCCACTTTTTCTAAGCTCTTTGAAATAAAACAAAACTAAGTGGCAGGAACCTTTTAATTTAAAAAATTGTATTTTTTTAGATAACAGACAGCAAACTACCTTTCTTGGAGCTGCTGAGGCAGCTATACTCTAGAGGAGAGCAGAGATTAAGATAAAGTGGAAATAAAGGCAGAAGACACGGCAGTGGTTTCTATTTGCTCTAGATTGCTCCTTACACTGCAAGCAAGTTTCTTTACATTGCCTTTCAAAGATGCTCTCTTCCTCCCTGTTTTCTGCACCCATCTTAGGTGACTCAAGTAACTCCTTCTAAATTGTGTTTCCTGTGCCAGATGTCTAAAAATTAGGTCCTGCAGAACATGATTCAGAAGCTCTTATTCAAACAATCCATATTTTGTAAAAACACCCTTTTAAATGGCAGAAGAGGAGCTGCATTTAGAAAGATGGAGAGGAAGAGGAGAAAGCTATTTAGTAATAAAGCAGTCAGTGTATGTCAACATTTTGTACATTAGAAGTGACACTATATCTAGCTTCACCTACAAAAAAGAACAGAGACAATGATTTAGCTCTTTATTCAGAGGCAAAAATTATTAAAAAAATCTGGACACTGCTTAAGTGAAGTAACATATCATATAGAGAGCATATATATTTATAATGATTCAATCAAGTTTCACAAAGGGCATGTACATAACTACCACTGTCAAGTAATGATAAATTCCTTTGGTAATTCAACTAAACAAACAAAAACACCTTAAGAAAGCCAAAATACTCTCCCCAAAAATATTGAAGGTTCATGTTACATGTCTGAGACGTCATTTTGTAGAATCATATAAATTCTGTCTCAGAGGCAAATTGAAATTTGGGAATAAGTGCAGATGCCTGGGACATTCTTAGATTTAAAAGGCTTTAAAGTAATTCAGAAAATCACAAATGCTTATGTGTAATACTGTTGCAGTGTACAAACTGAGCTCGAGAGGAAGTGAATCACAGTCTTTTGTAACATGTTAAGAACATGGACATGTTCTCAAAACACCAGCAGTACCCATAAAACTCAAAAGACAGTAACTCCTCTTAGAAAATGGGGCTATATAACGGCAGTAAAATCCATCTCCTAATCAGATAATCTAGTTATTGCCACAATGGCTCCATTCATCCCAAGATATGAAATTACACCAAACAGAAAGCCTTGTTTCTTTAATTTGCTTCCTGCCTGCAGGCTGAGGCCCTGCACACATGCACACGGAGCACCAGTGACCTCTCTTGAGCCAAAGCTTTTGGGCTGCTTTCTGGTGACAGGCCATAAGACAGCATTTCTGTAGCTTTCCAGTTGAATGTAACAGCAAAAGAGGATGTTTCTGGTTAGTGCAAATTTAATAAACTAATAGTATTCTGCTTCTGTAAAATTTAGACGCATATAAATAACAAACCATTACAGTGACAACTACCAAATTTCTCTGTCTATAGAAAACTGGCAGTTCATAAATATTAAAGCATGCTGTTAGCAACAAAGTACAACATATAGCTGTTATTTTTCCTAAAGATAAGGAAACAGTAACCATTGCTGAAAAAATTCATTATTTATAGACCTTTGAATTTTAAAGCCTCATGTCTGCACTACAATTTTTCATTAAAATTCAAAAAATATCTGTTTGTTATCCCTTTGATGAATGTGCTGAAGGCATGGAAACAAGTAACTATTGCTGACAGATTTCCCAATGATATAACAGTATTTGCCACTTAATCATCAATACAGTGTTTTAAATGAGCCTTTATGTTGCCAAATAACTATCGTGTAGGTTCATTAAAGCTAAAACATAGAAATGCTGTCGCAATTGGAGATTGCAATCATGCATCAATAATTTGCATCAGGGAAGTGTTGCAGGCGAGAAACACACTCCAAGGCGCACTTCCTTTAGGACTTACTACAGGGAATTTCTAATGCCTTTAGAGTTAGGAAGGATAACAAACAAATTTTCTACCTAGACAAAATATGCCTTGGAAGTATTAGGATGGGTCCCAGAGACCTTCAGCTAATTTGTATGACTTCTGTAGTCAGAATATTTTCTCTTTCAAATTCACTGGGTACCTCCTGCCTTAATTCTTCTCCAAAATAACTTTCGTCTTGTAACGCTATCAGTCGGAAAGATCCTGACAGAAAAACATGAACGGACAAATAAAAAAATTACCCAAAGTAGTCAAACTAGCTTATACAGAAGAACCAAACTGGAAAACTAAATATATTTTCCATAGACTATCTTCCATTGCCATAAGGATTTTGGATGATATAACAGACTCTGGTCATAGTGGACACTTTTCTTCTGTTCAAACGGTAGGTGACTCTCACATGAGTTTTTAAAATAGGAAGTCAGGAGGAAGAATGTATTTTACCAGGTTTTGTTAAAACAAGAATTTTCCATCTTACCTCAAAAATGGCCTCTCCATCAAAACCCAAGTAAAGTTTTCTTGAGAGATTTAATGATGTTGTAGAGATCAGGACTAATTACTAATACTCTGAAAGACCTATTTTAGATGTTTTATTGGTAGATAAGTCACACTAAGACTACTCCTTGAGGCTTAAACAACCTTCCAAGTTAAAGTTCTGGATCCAGCACTGTTAGCCACGGGCTAAAATTACAGCCACAACTGCCAAACAGTCCAAGCCTGCCCAACAACCAGCAGATCCCACAGACAGTTTGCTGGGTCAGGGTGTGTAACTACAACACTCCTGAATGAACTGGCAAGGTACCACTCAAAACATTCTGTGAGGTTCAAGTCTCAGAACAGAGGTTGTTCACAATCTCTCCTGTGTGGAAAGCAGAATCTAGACACAGAGCAAACTGAAGAGGCTGCTTAGTTTTTGGTCACAAGTGGCATCCCCCTGTGTTTTCACCTAGTGGGTTTTTTGTTTGTTTTAGTAAGAGTATCAGTAATGTTCAGCTAATAAGGAAAATCAATTTGCTTCTAGCAAACAAGTATGACAGTAACAAAGGTGAAAATCATCATTAATTTATCAACGTGCAGTTGAGACTTGGAAAATACAGCTTACACAGTCCTTTATGTCAAATATATGAAGTGTGTGCATCTTCAGAGGTGCTTAGAATGTTCCTTTCAAAATATCAAACCTTGTCAAAAGTTCCACAATTTCATATTTTACAGTGACCTTGAATCCTAGTCTGGACTGCCAAAATTTTTTAAACTCAGTTCTGAAAGGGTCTATGTTATGTAAAAACCTAAGACGTTGTTTTTGATTTCTGGGGGTGGGAATTGGATGTTGGGGTTTTTTTTGGTTTTTTTTTTTTTTTGGGGGGGGAAGCTGAGGGAGAAGGAGGTTTGTTTGGTTTTGTTAGTTTGTTTTAATAAAGCTAGAGTTCAACTCCAAATTCTATATCTGTGATTTTACAAAAAAAAAAAATCTATAAATTATTCAAAAATGCCAGAGAATTAATAACTGGAATCTAGAAGCAAAATCAGCAACTTGTGGTATTTTCAAATGCAGCATTTGGGGGACTTTCCTCCAGTGAAACTTCTGAATTACTGGATTATTTGGACCTATCACAAAGTATGTTGTCTCTGTCCAGATGTACTGTCTGGAAAGCTAGAGAGAGGGGCAGAAGAAGAACTATAGCCAGTGTCGTAGTTCTTCCACATCACCCTCTTTCATGTAATGTCCTCAGATTCACAGAGACCTCAGGAGATCACTTTGAGGGTGCACATTTCTTGATCTTTCTGAAGGAAGGGGTGTAAGGTCTCTGTGTGTAAGCATTTTTATGCTAAAGACAACTGGTGAAGTTCTTTTACTTCTTCATAGGAGATAATGATGTTTTTCAATAGCAAGCATGGAAAATTCTGACAGAATATGGATTTGTGCTGAACTGCAGCCAATACATGGAAGACTTTCTTGTACAAAAGGCAACTCTTAGGTGCGACGAGAAAGTGTGGTGCCAGTTGTATTATACATAGCTCCAAAACAGCACAGAGCACATTATCATTTAAATATCTCAAAGGAATTTCCATAATCAAAAGCAAGAATAAACTGCAGAGCGCACTCTGGAGACTGCAGTCGCTTAATGAAAGCAAGGAAAGCCTCCGAGTTACACTGCAAGACCAAGCTGACAGCCTCAAAACCCCTGAGAAGAAAAATAAAAATTGTGCAACACAAGCACTTCTCTACTTTTCTTGGTGAGAAATACTCAAGATATTGAGTCATATCCATAGCCTTCATTATAAGAGGTAAACACCATTTTAGCAACAGATTGTTCCATTTGTATGGATTTATCCTTTCCCGCTGTTCAGACCAGAAGCTGATTAACTCATGGGTCTGTTTCCCCTAAATCAGATGCAAAGACAAAACCATGAGAACTGCAGTTATTTTTTTTTCTTAGCTCTGTCACCTTCCTTTAAAATCTCACAATGTATTTCAGTACTCTATATACTGCACAACACGGAAGTGTTTAACCACCCACACGCTGAAATAGCATACACCATGCAAGGTTTACTTCACCCCACCCTTACTTCTTGCCAAGGTATGTTTGAGCAAAGTTTCTAAGTCTTGTTCCTTAGTTTTCTAAAGTTTAAGAAGATTCCAAACAAGAATATTTGTCCAGAAGACATCTCAGATTTATCTACTTTGAAATTTCTGCCAAATAATTGGCTTTTTCCTCAACCTCTGCATATCAACTATAGCCACCAAAAAAAACCCCTGCAATCTGAGTCTTGCAATTTCTTACTGAATCCCAAAATATATTGTTATAAGAGAAGACCTAAAAACCTCTGAAGCCACAGAACAGTTAATGTCAGAACAGAGACAAGCAGCAAGATGTCCTACAATATTTAGGTTGAATATTTAGCTATCTCCAGCTGAAGGAGGCACACTCACAGAGAGCAGTCAAGACCTAGATCATGTTTGCACGGGGACAAGAGGAGCCTCCCTTCTTGGAGATACTCAACACTACTGGACAAAGCCCTCAGCCCCCTGATCTAGCCTTGGCATTGGCTCTGGACTGACCAGGAGATTCGTCCATTTGACTTCCAGAGGTGCCTCCCAATCAGAATACTTTTAAGATACATTTTCTCAGTGCACAAACATCCATTAAACATAAGTGCAAACCTGAATGGTGCTGGATGACTCGAGATGCATTCACACACTCACTAGTTCTACTCCCTGTCAAGATTTTCTGCATTAAGAGCCTTGCCAGGTACTCCATAGCTGACAGCTTGGAACAGACCACAACGAACAAAGAATATTTTTGTGATTTTAGAGAAGCTACAGGATAACCTATAGCTACATCTAGTAGTGATTATATGAATATCATTAATATATTACCTCTGCAGAGTCAGAACAACTTAGAATGCTTATTGTCAACCCTGATTACAGAGAAGGACCATCACTGCCTACAGGAAAATCTGCATTTATGTACCCATGCAAAATTAGCATTCAGAAGACACCTGAGGCTCTCCTAGCTATTTACTAGCTAACTACCTTTTCTTGATTAATCATGTTGTTGCAGCAGAGTTTCCGTGACTGCGGACAATATCTAGTCTGGGAAAATTGCAGATTCTTTGCTTTTCTCAAGGCCAAGCCTGAATTCTGCACCATAATCTCAAAGCACTATATGGCGTAAAAGAAACATGGTTTGAAAATCATCCCTAAGGAGGGAAGAAATCAATATCTTTAGATTCATATTTTTACAGAAGTTGTGTAAATTCATGTCAGTTAATGATGCTGAGCTGGTCTCAATCAGATGAGGAGAATCTGGTCCCCGGCGTCTTGCTTTCAGAATGTAATGTACCGTATATTTATCAGAGCAGGACTCCATTTTGCTAATGTTTGTTTATTCTGTTACCACAGCGTTTAGCAAACTATTTTCATGTACAAGACATTTAGTGTTATTGCTCGTTAGGGTGCATGTATATGGAGCTGCAAGAGAGCTCAGAGTTTGCTAAAACTAGTTAGGCATGTTCTCTAATTTTATCATGGATCTCTCACACGGCAGCCAGACAGCAGTCTGTAAGACTGATTCAATGAAAGGAATAACTGTACAACATTAAAATATCATAATGCTGGACAAGTGCTGAGAAACTGCAGTTCCACACAGCGTTATGGCCTTGGGAAAACATCTCTGGATAGATTTAATGACATTGGCTTTGATAACCTCTTTTTCCTCTAAATATCTGTCCTGATTGGTTTTTCTCTAGATTTTTAAGGTTGGGTCTCTCACAAGAGGTCCTTTCAAAGGCCAGCCCTTCATGCCACAACTTTCCCAAGTCCTCTAATTGCAAAACGTGCTAGACAAAGGTCCATCAGCACGGAGGCACTTTGGTTCCACACCACTTCAGATGTCCATCTCCCCGTGGCATGAATACATACTTCACTTACTCTCTTAACTTCCACAGTTTGTGACTACCTTTGGAAGCATAGCCTCCCCTTCACCTCCAGGGGAAGATACTAAAGAATATCTTGCTTTTTCTCAGCATTTACCAGCACGTAATGAATGGTATCTGTAACCTCTACTTTTTGTCAGGCTCATACAGAATCCCAAACACAGAAGACATTTAACTACGAGGTTGTAAATGAGGGAAGGGGCCATGAAAGGCACTAGCTCCCCATTCTTCCCAAACATAAGGGAATATCAATCACTGTTTGCTGGAATTTAGAACATTCTTGAAAAAAGAAAATGCTACCTATAAGCCCATTTTGGGAGCTTCTTACATCAGCTATTTGTGCTGTCTCCCCTTGCATAATTCTTCCATCCCTATTAATATTTTTAAGGTCTACTAAGACCATTACAATGAAAAAAGAAGAATCATCTTATAATTTAAGACATATAAGTTGCTCTGCTTTTGGAAACCAAATAGAATTCATTAGAGACATACATTAACCACTAGCTTCCCATCTTCCTGCAATTATCTCTTCTTCAGAAAACCATAATGAGGGTTTTAATAAAAACTGGTTCTTATATGCTAAAGCATTAATACTTGTGAAATGGGAATCACCTTAACCAAAAGAAGATTAATAGAGTGTAGGGCAGCATGAATTACCTTTGGTAGAAAAAGCCTCTTGAAAAACATCAGGCAACTAGGATGCCTGATATAGCACCTGCAATAGTTTTTTATGAATGGACTTACTACGTTGGTTTCATTTTATTTTCCCAGTTTCTTTTATGGCACGGTGCCCAATCCAATAGGAAAATGACATATATGTTGCAGGTTTCTGAAATTCCTTCAGCTTTAAGCAAACAAGAATTAATAGTCCAGCACATCTTAGTGCTCATTTGCATTCTTCCAAAATAAATCCTGTGTATATTTTCAACATTGTGCCGCTCATTGTGTGGAACACCAGGAAGTTAAAAACACAAGAGAAGCCTAATTGAAAAACTTAATGCTAGGTTTCTCTTAAGTCTGATTACATGTTCAAATTTTTAAAATCATCATTACCTTTCCAATTGATTGAAATAAATCCTACAGTAAATTTATGGCGATTCCAAATTGTTACAGATGGTCAGTGATTGAGGGGACAACCTCATGTTCATGTAATGCACTTCTTGTTTTTAGAACACAGTCAGGGGTTTCTGATGGAAAATAGGACATTTAAAACTCAGGAACAAATTCAAAAATACAGAAAATCAGTCGTGCAATTCTACACCATTATTAGAAACCTGGGAAGAAATCAAAACTGAACCTATGCATGCAGCAAATTTAAAAGCACATAAAACAAGTGTTTCACACAAAAAAATGCACACTCCCTTAGCCCTTGTGATTTGAAGGCAGTTTACAGTCTGCCGTGGAGCACAAATAACTAGTGAGTACATTGTCTGTTTAGGGTTCAAAGTTATGGGTGTTTAGAAACATAATTTTCAAAGTCACATTGCTCTATGACTGTTCATATATCTAAAGACTAATTAACTGTGACAAGCTGACCATTAGGGAAAAACATTCATACACAAGATGACAGATGTTTTAACACAAATATAATGCCAATTTAGTAATACATTAAAAACAAGAAAAAAATATATGACAGCTTTAAGTTTCAATTCATTAGAGAAGTTTCAGACTACACTAATCATTTTCAAACCAATGAACCCTGTTAAACTAGGAACACAGTATTCCTTATTTAAACAGTGATTCCACTCCCAAAATCAAGTGATTTAATAAGCTTTTACTTCTGTGCACTGCAACCTATTCCCTTTCTCTATTCAGCCTTGACTGAACGAAGGTTTTACTGCTTTTACTTCCATTTGCCTAGAAAAATGAGACACAATAGGAAGGCAAAACATAGGATTTAATTTCAAATACTTTTTCAACAAGCCACATACAAGAATCCCCAATTTTATAATCCTTAATTCTAATGCCACACAAAATTGACCTTGTATTTCTATTTCAGAAATAAAACCTAGAATATTTGAGAGGAGAAAAACCAAGCAAACTACACCAAATATTTCCCTCTCATTTGTGTCCTTCCTACCAAGGAAATGAAGGCTTCCCATAGTACTCATCTATCCTGTCTTGCTCTTCTGCCTTAGGGAAGTTTTGTAAATGTAAGTTATCCAAACTGTGGAGTCTTCTGGAAGCATGAGAACTGTTGGCACAGCCTGGTGGGTAATGTTTTTAAGATGCTTCTGACCTGACTGCCACGGCTTGACATCTGAACTACCACAAGCCCAGCTCATGCCATAAATTCCAATAGCTTTCTAAGGAAGTATTACAGCATCCAGCATCTATTGTAAGAAAGCCATATTCACCTATTTTGCCTAAATGCAGCAGCTAAGCTCATGTCCAGAAACTACAGACATGACTGCAAAAATGTCATGAGTACCCTAGGCAGCGTTACACTTCTGTAAAGACGCACAAGGAGGAATATTTTATGGCTAGTGCTTCCTGTGTGCAGCACATCCTCTTAGGATTTTGATTTGGAGGGGGACTTTTTTGTGGATTGAGATTTGTTTGGTTGGTTGTTTTTATTTTTTTAAGATTAAAATTTTTGTGGCCATTTAAATGGCAGTTTTCCAACAGGAAAGAGTTCCCTCACCTTTTGCATGGCCAAGGAAAATAAAATATAACAATGAAGTTTCAGTTGTTAAACCTCATGAATAGATGCCCAGCAGTGGTCTGTTACCATGCCTCAGAACATCATCAGAGCTAACAAAATTAAATTCCAGATTAGCATTTATCCATCCAGATTAATATTCAATTATCCCAAGCCTTGGACATACAAGCATTCTGTCAGATTTCTAGTCAGAAGATTGTACCACAAAAATCAAATTTTGTAAAGCTCCCCTTCTTGCAGCTGTTCAGACTTGACAAGAGCTCAAAACACCTCTACAAGTGCAACAAGAAGAGCTTGGGTTGCCACAGCATTTCCCTTACAGCCCCTGAACCATATCAGATATAGATTTATTTTCAATACAACCTAATGGCTTGGAGTTTTTGTATGTTTCTTCATTTTTAACAAACACCTCTGAGATGCAATCCAGCACCGTCTCCTTTATGGGCCAATGTGCAAAGCACTGAGCAGGAGCAAATACCTTGCACTGTGTGAAGACTGGCACAATAGAATGTATTCTTACAGCCCATTGGTCAAGAAGAGTAATTCTTCATATTGTTTTCTTGCATGGAGGTTACTCTAAGGCAAAAGGAAAGGAAATCAGTTTTCTTAATCGCTCCACCACAAATGCACATTTTGTTCAATGCAGTAGCTCCTGTTTTTCCCCCCATTAAGGCTGGACTCAACCCTAAAGCTTTCACGTCCATAGGCATATTACTCAAGCCTAGTAGATTTGTTCAGGCCTTTAAGCCTGTACCTGAAAGACATAGGAAAAAAGTTAAAGGACTCAGCTTAGTCACTATGAGTTTAACCTGTGGTACTTCACACTGCCGTTTTAATCCTTCTGAAAAATGTTACATATTTCAGGGTCTGGAAAAGTCAACTCTATAAACATCAATGTGTAATAGGTAATACTACTGCCATCTATGATTTTGTTACTTCCTTAAATATATGTTCCTTTTGTGGAATCTGGCATCCATAGAATAAGCAGGGACTATCTAAGTACTGCACGACCACATTATACAGCAATAACAACAGCAACAACTGCTCACAGAGGCTTAAACAATTTTTAAAAGCCTGTTTAAACTGTAGTAGTGCAGTAGTTCCAAACAGTGGAAAGTTGAGGTAAGTTGACAACTTCCATACACTGCAGCAGTGCTGAGACTCTGAACTTCTCTTGGAGGGAGAAAGACACAGAGAAGCAGAGTATGAAAAGAAGAGAAGGAAGGTATAAGAACAGCTCCCCTGGAATATTTATTATAAGGAGGCGTTAGGGAACTTCTCTGAGTAGTTTATTTTCTCCAGATCATCATGTTTAATCGCACTCAATGGACAGTCCTTCCTAAAATTCTCTCAACTTTTTTTTAAACCATTCTGTATCTTTTCTGAGTGTTAAAAAATCCTCTGACAATTGATGAAATCTAAAAAATGCCACCAGTCGTAGTATTTAAAAAAAAAAGGCAAAAAAAACCCAATTCCTTTTGTTTTTCTTAAGTATTCAAACCAACAATTTTCTAATCTGTGTGCAATGGACAGTAGTGATCTTTCCCTGGAAAGTTTTATCTTCTAATTTTACAGGTCTTTGTCATATACTCCAAGGCTGACTCTTTTCTAGCAGGAGCAACTTCAGTCTCTGCTCATGTAAAAACTATTCCATATGCCTCTTCATCCATTCCTGTTCTACTGCACGTTTTTCAGAGTTAAGCATAGTTAAGTACACTTTTACATCTTCCCATTTCCAGCTCATTCATAAATATGTTAAATGGCAAACCCTCAGACTCAAAAATGCTAGAAGGAAGATTCTCAGTTACCTCTCTCAGTTGTGAAAGCTGACTATTTTTACCTCAGCTTCATTTTGTGTCAAGTAACTATTCATCCATAGGAAGATTTTTCCACTTACTTCATCAAGCTTAATTTCTTCAAGAGTTGTTTATGAGGGCTCTTTTGAGAAGACTTTTGAAGAATCTCAGCACACTGCACTAAGCAGAGCACATATTTATACTCACTCAGAACTCTAAAACTCTAGGAAAAAAATCATCTAGTTGATTAGTGAAGTATAATTTTTCTTCGAGGTGTGCATGGGATAAAACAAATTGCTTTTATGAGCATCTTTAAGCCATGTTTGTAAAACAAAATTTAATTTATTTTCTACCAATATGACCAGAGGAGAAGTCAGATCTTCTGGGGAGTTTTTTACTACAAGTCCTTAAAAATTTGCATAAATTTTCAATTCCATATTCTGAGGCCACTTTAAGTAACAGATTTCACTCTCTTCACTCACTAATTTCATGACTGAGAGATCTCTTAAAACTCATGATTGGATTGTGTCCATCCTTGAGATTTGTAAATATTAATTTTACCTTTTTTTAACTTCTAAAATTACATATTACTGCTAAATCCCTCTCAATGACAGTTCAGTGGCAGTAGTTCCTCAGACTTGCCTCAATGCAGGCAAAAATTCCAGTGTGAGAGCATGCGTATACTGCCCTAACAATGGACGGGAATTGTAATGCTCCTTGACTTGACTACAGACACTGGAATGTGAATGTGATCATGCTGTATCTCAGATCTCTACATCCTATCACTTATTGGGTTCTCTTTGATCCAAACACCAGACTATTTAGATTTTCAGTAGGAATTTTTGGGTATATACAGGTTTGGATGGGTTTGGGATCTTTACGGAAAGCTGATGTTTGGATTTTTGGTTGGTGTTTCTGGGGAGTTTTGTTTTTGCTTGAGGAGGAGGGGGTTGTATGTTTGTTTGTTCAGGTTTTTGTGGGTTTTTTGGCTTTGGTTCTTTTTAGACAGCATATTGTATATGCAAACAAAACGACAAGAATAATGTAGCCACATCTGACCTCAGTGTCAGGTGTATAGTTTCAGAGCAATACTAACTCCAGTAGTGTTTCTCTAAATTTTCATTAGCATATTTAAGCCCAAAGTTTAGGATCACCAAAATAGAATAAATTCTTAAAAAGCAAACCCAGAACAAACAACCAAAACTAAACAGTCATACAATGAATTCCAAACTTTACATAATATAACAAATTTATCTTTGTAGTAAGATGATAGTTCTGGCCTTTTGATTTTAAAAGTATAATCTAGCCTGGCCTTGAACATTTTGAGGGATGAGACATCTGCAACTTGTCTGGACAACTTGTGCCAATGTCCAACCATTCTGACAGTGCAGACTTTCTTCTTATATCTTTTCTTCATTTTATCTGAGATTTATATGTACGCTAATTTTTTTCAGAGCATACATCCCAAGACGATGACCCTTCAGCTACAATTCATTCTATTTTGCACAGAATTTAGGATAAAGGGGAAAGAAGGTCTTGCACAGAACCTAATTCTGGAATGACCAATATAAAAAAAAGTTACAAACCCAAAAGTAGTTGCAGGTGTCTCCCTCCTGAGACCAGAACTTTGGCTGTGACATGACAAAAACATAAGAATGATCTATGATGTATATGAGGCACTTTCTTCCTCCTCTAATCTTTATTAGCATTTCTTCCAATGCAATAACACTGTGCCCTCGGAGCATGATTATTTCAATACTCCCCTAAAATCACTGCAGTTGTACATTTTTACTACACTGAGCCCCACACAAGCACTCAGCTGCTACCTTTGCATAGACTGCACTAGGAGCAAAATTCTTTGCTGGGAACTTTATTAAGAAATATCTGAAATTAATGTTAGCATTCAAAAGAGGCTGTTCTACAAATTTCTGAATCACTGCATTTAAAAACTGCATCCTTGTTCCTGTTTCTTACCCATTACTCTTTATATTTTCTAATCCTACTAAATACATGTACTTAAAAACATTGTAGTTTAAAATACAATTGCTTAAATTGAATTGCATCAGCAGTTGAATGATCTCCTAAAATTTGGGAGTCAGAGGTAATCAAGTTTAGGTATTTTTCAGACAAATTGGCATGGGATTAATTAAATTTCCAACATTTTGATTTGCTTGTTTTGAACCCAGATAAACTTTTGTTCTTTTCAGCTGACTTGCCTTCCAGCACTCACAAATGGAAAAAGAGAGATCAACATCATTAGCATTCTTTGCACCTCAACAATATACGTACACACTTTCCTTACTGTGTGTACAGAATTTTTCTGTACATCTTGAGGACTCTATAGCTGCACATGATATTTCTGCAAGAGTTTTATGAAGGTAAGAGCAAATAAGAGGGAGCAAACACGATGTTTATCATTGCGCATCATCTTAGGCAATTTTTATTTTTCTTGTCTTTAATTTTATTACAAAAATTGGTAATAGGCCAGATCCACATCCCATTGTGGCAAAAGCAATTGCCACTAATATCAATAGGAAATGAAGTGCTGAATTCTGTTTAAGGATATTTTATGATAGATCCTTGCTTATAAACATCCTTTTAAATTGTCCCTTACATATTAATGTTCAAGCTTAGATCAGATTTTCATTTATTTATGTATTAGCAACTACCTAACTTTTGCTTTCTAGTGGCTTTTCTAGTCCGATATACTTGGAACTTCTTGTCAAATCAGTGCCCCAAGATCATTTGGCTGCACTAGTTTTAAATATTTCACTCTGACCACTACACATATTGTGAGGTCACAGCTACAAGACAGACAGAAGGAAAGGAGAAATTTAAGGCTGCCCCCTACTAGTCTTAACCAAGGAGATTGAGCTTATTCTGCCTTTCCAGAGTTGCTTGTATCTCCCATCCTCAGGGGATAATTTCTTGCTTTTCTCAGAAACTAAAAGCAATCCTGAAGACTACAGAACTGTCTGAATTTCATGATGCTTGTTCCTTCTCAGACTTTTTCCTCTGTACGTACAATAGAGAGAAGCTCTTTCTCTGACAAAGCAGATGTTCATAGGCAGTTCTGAACAATTCTTCATACTGTATAGCTAAGCTTTTTAGCAAAAGGAAAGGCATAAGCAGCTCACAAAATAAAATCTGTAAGGCTAGTGTCTCACTGACTTGCTTTAAAACTGCATAGTGACTAAGGCTCTCACTGCACAACTGTTTTTACAATAGTGTGTACATGTACATAAATACAGACAAGACAGAAATGAATGCTCTAAAAATAGTGAACTAGAATATTTGGGAAAATAAAGTACATGCAGGGTGTGCTCTGAGTATCCAAGCACTTTATCACAATGTAAACAAAAGGTTAGCTGAAATAAAGACAATGGTCCTCAGCAGTTTTCTCTACAGACCAATAATTTGTCAGCACAAATGACATTACTGTTCCGAGGATGCTGAGCCTGATATTCGTCATTCTCCAATGGGCAAAGAAGACAAGGTTAATTCTTGGGATCTGGTCCTCCACATAAGAACTCCATGCTCCCTCCACAATATACTGCCTTAACCAGTGGAGCTTATCATCACGTTTGTCATCTGTTTCTGAGCCTAAGCCATTTAATCTTGAAGCTAAAAGTATCCTCTCTGCCTGCAATATCTGAGGCACATATCTTCCCATTCTATAAAAACCAAAATTTACTGCTAAACTTACTCCAGTGTCTGTGAGGATAAACTCTGCTTGGAAGCGTCTGGCTCCATGGACCTGTTGGCTGGCTCCATGAACTGTTGGAGCAAGCCCAGAGAAGGGCCACGAAGATAATCAGAGGGCTGGAGCACCTCTCCTATGAAGGCACACTGAAATTGTTCAGCCTGGAGAAGAGAAAGCTCCAGAGAGACCTTACAGCAGCCATTCAGTTCTTCAAGAAGGCCTACAAGAAAGCCAGAGAAGGACTTTCTATAAGGGCTTGTAGGACTAGGACAGTGAATTTACACTGAGAGAGGGTAGGCTAAAATTAAACATTGTGAAGAAATTCTTCACAGTGAGCATGGTGAGGCACTGGAACAGGTTCTCCAGAGAAATTGTAGATGCCTCATCCATGGAAGTGTTCAAGGCCAGGCTGGGTTGGGCTTTCTACAACCCAAAGTACAGTAAGGCTGCCTGCCAAGGGTGGGGGAAGTTTGAACCAGAAGGTTTTTAAGGTCCCTTCCAGCCCAAACCATTTTTTATATAATTCTATGATATTATACAGGAACCAATGGATGGAGTTAGGAAGGACATCTGGAAAATAACTGAATCTGAGCATTCAGTCTGAAGTCTCCCCATCACTAGAAAGATTGCTAAGCACAGGAAATAAACTAATGTGGCAGGTGTAGTCCATAAAACAGAATTTCTTACCATTTCTCATCATAATTTCTTTTAATTTCTTATCCAATATTTATAGCATTTAGTATTCACCATGTCAGTGCTGCACAACTTCTGTGTGTTCATTAGAAACAAAAAGTGAATGCTACATCACAAGCAAAGCAGGAGGAATTTCAGGACCACAAGAGGAGTCAGTGTTTCCGAAGATGCGTACAGCACCCATTTTTCTATTGGATGCAAGAATTCTTAAAAATATTACTATTAATATTCAGCATATTCTCCAAGGTATGCCAAAAACATGAGGATCTCTCCACTCCCTCACCCTTTACATCAAGAAAAGCTATGACAAAATTCACAGAAGACTTCTGTCAGTAGGTGCTAAAAAATCTCTCCCAAATCTCAGCACACTTGGCAAAGAAGTAACTCCAGGTCACAAACTGGAACACCTTCTCTAACTGATCAGGTGTGAAAAGGGGCTAAAAGGAAAAACAGTATTGAGCAAAGTCAGGATGCTTTGTACTTACTCTGAGCTCTTTGAGTATACTTGTGGCTACAGACAGTTAAACTAAAGTATTTTCCATTGCTGATAGCACCCTTTTCCAGTGCTGTTCAAATGCTTTAAGTTTTCACAGTTTGACTAATCCTTTTTCTTTTTAAATCACATTAAGCCAGTCCATGTGTCTTATGAATAGTGAAAAGAATGAACACACACCTTGCAAAGACAGCAAAGTGTCTCACATGAGGAGAAATGAGCTGGCTAAGATTCAAAACTACTTTTACCTTCAACATGCAACAGTGAAAGACATGTTTAAAGGACTGGGCAGTCTCCAAAACACTTTTCAACTCCATTACTACAGCTCTTGGTTATGCTAGGTCCCATCAACTGCCTAAGCAATAGACTTTGCACAATACCATTTTTCCAGTGTTTTGACATCAGACATAATAATTCCTTTACCAGCCAGAACATAAACCTTTCAAATGCCATTGCTACTGAAAACTAGAAAGAAAAAAATATATATATAAAATACAGAACACTTGTGGGCGTGCTAACAGGCTTCAACTGAAGACAGTTTTGCTCTGCCATACTATTCCAAAGCCATGCACTGCTACAACCAGACTATCTCTAATTATTTTTTTCTTACATCTAAGCAAGGTTTTGTGAACAGCAAATACATTGAGTTTAAAAGCTACTACTACAACAGAATTTAATTGAGCAGCTGAAAGATATCCATACTTCATTTCCAAATTGCTAAACTCTCAAACCTACCACTTTTTTTGCTTTTGCTAGAGAAAGTAATACCTGTTGTCAATTACACGTAGGTGACTGGACCCTGTCAGACTTTTCCCACATTCAGCCATAGCCTCCTCAAGTGTGATGCTTCACCTGCTGAAAAATGCTGGGTTTCTGTACATATAACTTGACTGCCTATCCCTGATATGCTAATATGCTATTCGCTTTTCAAATACCACAGAAAACTAATTTTCCTAGAGATTATTTCTCCCTCCCAGACCATAAACCTCATTCTTTCTGAGCCACTTAATGGATAGGTTTCTCACAGCTCAATTCAAAGCAAAGTAGTTTTTGTACATTTCAAGATTACAAGCTTCTTTTTTTTATATCACAAATCATCTCAGAAAAGTTTAGTATGACATGCTGGGACAAGTCTCTACTATTATCTCTTATAACAAAGAGTAGAATTCTAGCTTTAGTGTAGTGCTCTGTTTGCTAAATTCCAATGATAATCAAGTGTCAGCCATAGAAAAAGGATGCTCTGTCATTAACACTGAACAGACTAATGTAAAACAATTTTTTTTTAATAATTGCTTATATGAAAAAATACCCACCTACAATCTGTTCTTTTTGGGTTTGTGTGCTTACTTATGTTGTCTATTGTAATTATTGCATGGGAAGACATATTAGTTGAGCAAACAGCATTTGAAGCCACACCTCAAGTTTGCCATAATTGTATTTCTCCAATTTTAGAAACACTCTATTCTCAGAATTACAGGGAAAAAACCCTAGGATTTATAACATGCATAGCAGTTCTCTATGGGCCACTCTCCTTTTAGACCTAAATAAATCTATTAGTACAAAGGCAATTAAACCTACAGAAAGTGTGAACTGAATTATCTAAGCTTATTCCTATACATTTAATTAAAGACTTAAGACATTCAGCACTTTGCATAAGACATTCCATCTTTATCCTGAAGGTTCAGACATTTATTTGTAAACTGAAACTAAATGTCTCCTGGAGAGAAATCCTAGTTAAGTGTACTTACTCCAAACAAACTGCTAAGTAAGTGATGTCCAGTTATACCTGGAATAAACAATTTAGTCTAGCTAGAATGAAGACAATCCAAAGAAGACTACCACAAATGAACATATAAAGAGGTAGGAGCGGCTGGGATTCAGACAGCATACACCAAAGCAAGCAATTTTGTAATTTATACACATGATCAATGGAACAGAGATGAAATATAAATTGGTTTGTTGAATAATTTCCTTCGCCATCAGCATGTTTGAAAAACAACCACGATTTCAGAGATGCCAAGAAGGGACTGACTATATGGAGTGTGATTTATCAACAGCCATAGAATAGGCTTTGTTTGCCTGTTCAGAATTTATAGGACCAGACTTTTTTCCCTTCTAAGAACAGGACAAAATAAATACGTAAATAAACCAGCATGTTAATTAATGATCACATTTATTTTCCATTTATTGTCTTATACTCAGTGTTGGGCTCTCCTATAGATAACACAAAGCTTGTGTCCATTCTGAGTTTAGGCTGTACAGTCACAGTTTCTTCTCTTCTGCCAAACTTTACTATTTTAAAAGACTCCTGCAATGAGAGAAAGCCCTACCCACTAAAGTGAAGACTAAAGTATTTATCTATATTTTAAGTATACAGCTTGCTATGCATTTTCAGTTTTACTTCCTTATTAAATTCCAAGTGTAGAATTATGTGAGACAAATCATAATTAAAATAATTCAGAAATAAGGCATTTATTTGAAGGAGAAATTGGTGCAGGAGGAAGATAATGAGAACAAGGCCACATATTTTTCTCTGAGCCAGGCAGAGTTACACTACTGTCTTGAAAAAATTTAGACACTGAAAATACATCCTAAGAAAAAGGAAGGGTAACGGCTTCTGTCCAAGAGTCCCTTTGAGTTTCTCCTGCCCCATATTGCTAATGATTCAAAGAAAGATTAAGGCAAAGAAAGTAAAAATATGTCAATAACAATCAGAAATAGGAGTTAAATAGTAACAGTCTATACACCCTCAAGAAGAAAAAAAAAAAGAAAAAAAAGTTAAAAATTTAAAAATTTCAAAAATAAAAAAAAAACAAAACAGAATCACACTGTCTTTGGCTGCCAAAGAAGGGAGTAGAATTGTGGGCTATTTTCCTCAATACAAAAGACCAAACAGGAGGGATACTCTCCATGCCTATATTCGGCCAGAGAGGGATTGCATTGTTTCACCCAGAGATGAGACGTCACCACGTCACCTGATGGCTGTGCCCAAGACCAGGTGAAAAGGGAAGGGCTCTGCCACTGTCATCACAGCCTGTGGCAGCCTGCTGGTTCAACCCAGAGCCCACGGGAATCCTCTCGGGGAACTGCAGGCAGAGGCTACAGGCCCGAGATGCACTGTAACGAGCTCATAAACATAAAACCAGCTAAAATAACATTCCCAAATTGCCTACACTGTGAACTTCTTCCTCATTTTAGGGCTTTCAGCAAATGGCAGTGACGAAAATGAGCAAAATCAAAACCAATACTTCTCCATGTCAACATGAAATCTGGAGGAAGAATGAAAGGGGAAAGGAAAATAAGGAAAGAAAGAAAAAGAACAACTCAGGAAGAAAGCAATTTGTTCTAGATTGAATGCACTGCCAATCAAATCTAAGAGCTCTTCAGTCTGAAATTACTCCACCTAATAACATAAAAAATGCAAAATTAAGTTAATTTTTACAAATTATTATGAACAAAGTGATATTTAATTTTTATACTCTGAAATATATGTTGTAGCTTAAGAACATTCCATGCTTTAAACAATAAAAAAATTGAGAATTAAATGTTGAAGTGCAATAAGCTCCATTAAATTATCTGAAAATTTTTCTCCCTTAAAGCTTAATTTTTGGTAAACATTTTATGATACTGACAGGCAGGCATAACTCCACTATCAGTATATGGTATACATTATGTCCGGGTGTCACCTTTCTCAGCTCCATTTCAACAGCAGCAGCATTGCAAACCTTGTCTCACCTATACAAACCAAGTCTGACACCCCTTCAGTTGCCTATAAAAGCACATTTATTACCACAGAGTAAGCGAGAGATTTAAACCACATCTGGCAAAAGACACTAACAATGCTTCTCCGATTTAGAGTAGCAGATGGTGATAGCACAGATGAAAACACATTTGGCAGGACAAAGAGTCATCTGTCCAGCTATTGAAGCCCCACCATTAGTGGATAGCAAAATTCAGTTTGATTGCGTGAAATGAAATCAAAACAACCAATGCTTGAGAATAGTTTGACTGCTGGACTTACTGATTATATGATAGCAATTCTGACTGTCTAAAATTCTGCACAATATCCTATAAATCCTTATTTTCTTCAAGACACTGGTTTTCTTTCTGCAGTTTATTTGCTTTATAAGTGATAGGCTTGGATGTTCATTCTTGTCATTTTATTTCCATTGCAGCAACTTATGAAGACCCCATTTCACAAGACCAACATTTTTTTACATTGGCACGATGCTTATATCAAGCTTAATTGTGAAATTATTTCTATAATAATTTCTATAAATTATTATCTATGGAATAAATTTTTTCTAAAATAAAAATCTGCTTCCTGTGCTGTCACAATGGCTGGGGCAGCTATAATGTACAAAATCTTTCCTAAGGGAATTAAAGTACCACGAAAACAATGGAAGAGTTTTCCTATTGGACAGCATAGCGTGATCAAACAAGTTGTAGAGGTGTGAAGTTTGTTGCATGTTGTCTTTGACTTAGCTGTACTTATTTCCAGGTAAAAATCATTATTTTATTAACAGCAGCTATCATGTAAAATTAAAATTCAAACTTATCCTTTTTGCACTCTAACCCATTTTCTCTATATTAAAGAGGACGCACAGTTGTCAGCAAGATTATGTGACGTTCCATCAATACAAAGTGTGCAGAAGTTGTAAGTATAGTATTGCAAATCCACATAAAACCAAACATAAACCTCCTGAAATAGCAGTGTTATTTACGTGCAAGTTTGCTCTCTTCACAGCACCTCTCTGACTTCCTGTTGTCTCACTGTTTTCCCTGTCCCTGCAAATAACTTCCTCTGCTCGCCCTTAATCACTTTCTCTGTTTCAATAGTTTACCTTTCTCTGGATTGCTTGAAGATGAAGGTTTTATAACACAGCATTTACATGAAGCATTCTTAAGCACAACTCTCCTTTAATAAACTGCAACAATGTTCTCATTAAATAAATGGAATATCTTTTAATTGAAACATAGACATGCTCAAGTCCAAGCCCATTTCTGAAATGCAAAGTAGGACCGAGAAATTATAAATTCTCAGATATTCATACAAATCTGAACCTAAAAAATATGGATACTATGTCAAATCCGGACAAGAATACCACTGAAGGATTTAATTTTACAGCTATTCCATGACTAATACAGCACAGCCAGGCTAGACTGCTGATATTCCTTGTCAACATCTTCCTGGGCATGCTTCATGAAGAAAGAATGTGAAAACATTTGGCAATGCTGTTATTACTGCAGTGCATGTCTCAGTTTTCCTATTTGTTTTGGTATATTTTTTAAGACAATCAACTGAGTCGAAATTCTTATATTAAAATTAGGATAAACACTTGAAAATGTACATGTCTTGTTTGATGTGATATGCAATCCCCCCTTAGAAACAGAATTAAACTCTCCCACTCATAAAAGCATACCTTGGCACTGAATGAAACAGTCCCCTCTTCCCACACACGCACAACTGGACATCAACTTTCAAAGTCAGGAGTACTCTTTGCAGCAAGGATCAAAGGAACCATGTGAACAAAAAAGCAGGAGATGGAATGAAAAAAATTCTCCATGAATTTCAGTGAGAAATATGAGTGTTCCATCATTGTATTTCTGAAAGCACTTTACTTGGGTACTCAGAACAAACCACTTTGTTCTTCTATAATCCAGAACACTAATTGTTGGTTCAATTTTCAAAAAACACTTTGTCCAGCTTGAACTCATCACTAGCTGGGTGACCTCACCTAAAAGGTAGTCACCACACAGCTACCATTGATATGTACATCGTGGGAAATAGCGACAAGCAAGGGTGCTGGCCTACAGAGCCAGTCCCACAGCCAGGGCAGCTAGCAAGAACAGCATCCCTATGAAGCTGTGCCAACATTACCTTTGAGAAATATTTGGAAAGTAAAAAGGCAGAAAATCCTCAGCAGACATCTGGAACTCCTGGGTGATTGTAACATTCCAAAACCTGAATCAGAGATCAAATCAAGTGGACCTGAAGGTTCTAGCCATATATGCTTAACCCGATTTATCAGGTTTCCAAATCGTATCTTTCTGCAGTTTCATCTTACACTGCAGAATCTTAAAGCACACAGCTGGTTTAAAACATGGACAAAGAATCAAACTACTAATCTATTGTTTATTTCTTCCTTCTAGTAACTGAAAAATAACTTAATTGAATGGTCTAGAAAGCTCCATGATTTACTTTCTGGACAGCTTATTATTCCATATAGATGTTCTTTCTGGCTTGTTCAGAGCACATAAAACATGCATAAGCCCTTAGTGTCTGTATGCACTCATTAGATAACATAATACCAATCAGCCTTCTCATGAGCAACTAGAAACCTAGCTGGATTTCCAGGGTGAACACCCAATACTGCTAAATGAGAAATCAATACAGCTCAATAGCGTATTTTGCAAGACAAGTGCTGCTTTTACTCCTGACCCCATGCATGTAGCTTAACACAAAGATACCCTACCCGAGCAGAGAATGTCTCACCTACAGTCACAGCAGAGAACATGCTGTACAAGCAGGCTAAAATGTCAACTCAGTCAGATATTTGATTGCTTGTACTTGATAGAAAGACAGAGTTTAATTTCCCTGCAGCAAACAAGATATTCTTGAGAAACTTGAATATGCACTTGAGTATCAGTTAGCAAAGATACTGTAGCTTAGATAAAATGAAACACAGTACAACAATTCAAAACAGCCAAACTAAGTTTTGTACATAGTAGTCATTGAAGAAATATTCCTGGAAAATAGTACAGCAAGAAATAGGAGTATATACATTATATATAAGGCCTGCATTGATCAAAGATTGTTTCTGCACAACAGGGTTTGTCAGATAGAAGAGAATCAAGGTGGTGTAAAGCTACTGATTTTAATCTATCTTTTGAAAATATACTTTTTTTTCTTCAGGCTATATTATCAATGTGATGTTCTGCTTTTGAGATTCAGTGAGAAATGTACCAGGGAACCCACAAAACACACCCACACGGCACGTCCAGTCTGTGTTGCAAGGCTTTCTCACTGTCTCCACAGCTCCAGGAATATGCTATGCTGTGCTGAGTAAGAGCTTCTCAAGCTGCAGTAAAGAGGAAAACACTCATCTCAATACTGACTCCACAGCACGTAGTTTAGGAGGATTTTCTACCTTTACAGAGGACGGTGCAAAGAGGAGAGACTGGTATTATTATATGCTATAGTCTCTCAAAAATTACTACACTGTTACAAAATAAAAGGCCTTTGGAAATATATTTATTTGTGGTTTGTCTAAAGTTATTTTTAATGTCTCCTCCTCATGCACAGCATGTGTAACACATACAGTACTGGAACCCTCACAGTTACAGCCTGAGTAATGCAATTTGTGACCCTTGTCACAACCATCTTGACATGAATCTCAATGGTGATGACAGGATGTGTATTTCTGTGAAGAGTATACTTTCCCTCACAGTTTGTTCCCAAAAATCCTCTAACTACAGGCTCTCTGGGCTAATATAATACATCTTTGTACCAGTTCAATAGTAACATGCATATGCTAAACCCATAAAAATTCTGCACTCATCAACAAAGTTTTGTATCCACAGCCATTATCTCCAGCCAGTCAGGCAACAGCAATATTGCCACTTTGGTGCCGTTCCATCCTCATATTGTGACCTCATGCTTCCCTCCTTGCATTCTGCCCCACATAGGCTCTAAATGCAGCTTTCACACACTCATCTTCTTTTTCTAAGTCTGGCAAAATGCAGTTTCAAGGGGTGCTACACTGTTGGTATTTTCATGGGTGAAACTTCATCAATGTACTTCCTTTTCTAGAGATTACTGTTACATATCTAGAAGAAAAGTCTGGAAAAAAATGAGGACTAAGAGACAGACCTGTTTTTAACCCAGTAAGCATGGGGAGAGAAAAACTCAAGCTTTTAGACTTTTAGTGCCCCTGCTGTTGTACAACAGAAGTTCCGGAAATTCCAAAGAAGAATGAAAGAACAGTGCTGGTTTTCTTAAGTTGCTTGGATGAAGGACTTTTCTCTCCCAGTGGGCAGGAAGGTAGACAATGGGGATCTCCTGCAACCTCAGGTCCCTACAGAAATAGTACATTGAAGGCTGTAATTACTTTAATAAACTGGGACACATTACCAAGCTTTCTTTGAAAGCATGAGAGGTGGCCAACTCAGCAAACTGGGATCCAAAAATGGTAGACTGATCAACCCACTTGCTCAATAAAGCTCTAATAGGCATGAGTTTAAGAATATCTAAGCTTTTTATGATATACCACAAGGGTATATCCCAAGAAGGGTCAATTTCATCCCAAAATCACTATCAGATTAACCCAAATCAGCTTTTTTGCTGAGAACTTTTTATTCCTGAGGCCATGCACTTCCTCAAAGAGCTAACACTGCGCACTTCATTCAGAAAGGGAGACAGATGCAGGCATGCAAACAGTACAAGTGCTGCTCTACACTGAAATCTGGGCTTTGCTACTCCAAATTCAGACTCCTCCTCATGCAGGGTCCCAAACAAAGGCTCTGCAGTTTATCAACAGGCAATGTTCAGCATTCAGTGTCTAACGCCTTGAATACTCCAGAAATGTATAGCAAGGCAGAAAAAGGGAAAAAATGGTGGAGGGCCATCTTCAGTCACAAAACATCTTCATGTTTTAAAAACATATCTGGAACACGCTCTTGAAAAGAACTCAGAAAATTGTGTCCAGTCTCTAGAACTGTTCTGTTCTGGCTGCAATAGATTTGAGTGAAATTTTTATCTGCTAGTGATCTTGAGATGAAATTTAATTTGGAAAATATCTAGGGACTTGAGGGGAGGTTTTTTGGGGGTGGGCTTGCTTTTGGGGTTTTGAGTTTTTCTTTTCCTAATAGAAAACTTCCGTATTTAATATAGAATACTTAAAGCAAATAAATATAATAATTATACATAATGAAATCCTATGTACATATGAAATATTCAGTTACCTTCAAACTTCGCTGATTTAGCTTCCATGTTTTTTGAAAGCTACTTAAATGTGACTCTAGGGCAAATAACAATGAAAAGCTGGCAGTAAGGAAATGCTTTCACTGTCTTACTTAGCATTGCAGTCAAGAAATAGCTACACTGGCATCCTTGCCAACTAGGTTCATATGTCAACTGCTACTCAGATTATTTGGAGGCAACAGTCCAAAGAAGCTGTCCTAGTGAGGACTGCAAATTAGTGGATCCTTATTTCTCATTTCAGAAATACTTCGGAATACTGTATGAAGTATCAGACAAAATAAAATCTGGAAAATACCACTGCTACATGAGCCTGGAGCAATGTAGATTTAACAGATGTATTTCTTGAAAGGATTTTATCTGAAAACCATACACAAAAATCCTATTAAAAATCTACATTAAGAACAAAAACAAGATTTGTGTCTCAGCTTCAGCTTCCCTTCACAGCTCCAGCATACATAGGTAGCTCTGTTCATTAAAAACAAATAAGCAGGTTCTATTTTTTGGACCTGCTTACAAAAAAATCATATAGATCTATGTAAACTCTTCCACAAAGAGTGTTTGAGAGAGAGGACACAATTTAAAACCAAACCAATCTCACGTGTGGCCAGCTCTGACAATAAGCAGGGCAAACCTGAGTCGGTTTGTACCTTACATCTGTCCCAGAGGATGGCAGAGAAAGGATCAGAAGAAACGCTGTGCCAGCTCTCCCCCAATCTCAGCTCACTTCTTTCCTCCTGCCCTTTACAGGATCAAAAAGATGCTATTTCAGATTTGACAAAAAGATATGTATATCCTCCTTCTGATCTCTTTGGATTCTGACTTTCAGTTCCTGTCCTCCCACACACACCATTTCTGCATGGTGAAACCACGCCAATACCACTCAGAAGACTTCTGCACTCCTACAGACCAGAAGCTAGACATGCATTTCATAAAGGTTAAAATACTGATGCTGAACTGTATTTGTCTTGCTTAGTACTAGCAAGATAAATACAGTATTCCATACTAGATTTACTGAAATTTTTGAGGACAAATGAAACCCACTTCCATCCCACCAGGGAAAATAAGAATGAATATTCTGGGACAGAACCCAGCAAGAGCACTCTTCTAAATTAATGCTGTTACGGTACAACATATTAGAAGGGTTGCAAGAAACACAAATACTCCACACAACTGAAACACATGCAAAATATTCCAGCTGAATTTGTCTCAGTATTTAAAGATCAAAGATAAAATTATTTCAGACAGGATGCTTCTTTTCCAGACAACATGCTTAAGACTGAAAAAAAAAAAAAAGCCTGTTTTAATTAAGATTTTGGCACTGGCTTTTGAACATCACAAGTTTGTTAATTTTATGTAAAGCAAAATAAAATTATATTCTCAATGGACTTCAGCAAATTAAATGAAAATATTTCCAGCAGCTAACTTGAAAAGGGATATCATTAAAGCACTGAATTCAATCTTATCTGTAGTTACCACTTAAACTTCTAGTCACGACACATTCATTCAAAACAAAATAGCAGATTGTAATGTGGGCTGATATCTGAAGGCATTTCATAAGCATACTCATGCTGAAGTCTAAATTTTACATGATCACTAGAGAGATTACCTTTGAACTGCTTACAAAAATGTTTAAATGCCGTTGTTCTGTCTCTGAATCAGCATGTGGCATTGGAAAATTCAATATTATTTCTTACCATTTACCTCCCTTGACTAGTCAGCTAAAATAATATGCAAAACAAAACTGGAGATCATTTTCCCTTCAAATAGGAGTGGTATTAGAGGCACAAAGATGATCATTCGGTTATTCACTTTACATAGCTTTCACATTTACTGTCCAAAAATCCCAGGTTAGGGACATAAAGAATAGATATAATTGTTATTTTCTGCGTTAGGATTATGATTTTGCTGTTTGTACCAGGTAACGGTGATACTTCAGTATGTTGTTAAATGAAAAAATTGCTTTGACACTTGTCACTGTATCTTAAGCAAGAAAATGAGTGTGGCTCTTAATCAGAACAGACAAAAGTAGTGTACTGTTTGATGAAAATTACAATTTCTAACTGGCTCTGTGTAAAGCATTCTCACCTAATGCCAAGTCCTTAATGATAAGTGCTGCTAGGAAACACTACTGGGCCTCTCTGTGCATGCAGTCAGTCAATTACGACTTCAGTGGAGACCAGTTCATGAGATTATGTACAGTTACAACACAATTAACTTGTTTATCGTTTCTTACATACCTGCAATGTTTGTCTATGTGTGGAGCACAGATTGTTTGCATATAATTTTAACCTTTTTTCAGAGGGGTCCAAATCTATAAGGGTTTGTATGCCTTTTTTTTAAACAGGAAAACAGACTAAATCACAGTATTTACAACCAAGCTTTGTCTCTGTCACTTGGTTTTATGATGCCATATATAAAAATTAGCTAGATCTGTGCTTACTATAGCCACCTGCTGAAAATTCAACACCAAAATAAGATCTATAATTGGATATACAAAAACAGAAGCCTGAAATTACAGCACAGGCCTCAAATTTGCAGCAGGGGTAGTGAAATTCTGCAGCAGTGTTTATATGTGGCTGTCAGTAGTTGTACACCCACAGAATCTACCATTAGAAGTTTAAAAAAAGGCAAGAAATAAAAAGATCCCTCACACACAAGCTTCTATTTTTAGCAGGTTTAATTGTCTGTCCTTGCTTTTCCCTGTTCCCTCCCCTGCTCTAAAAGGAGAGTATGGACCCATGCTGTACAGGAGAAATGCTTGCCATCTTCTCCATACCATGTTTAGGAATCTAGATAAAGGGGAGATAAGAAAATTTAATTCTTCAAGGCTGCCTCAAAATACAGCTGAAAAACACTCTTACAGCATGATTTTAAGCTATTTTTAAATAGAACCCACTTATATTTGCTATATACTTCTGCAATGATTAAAATCCATATACAAGACACAGGTAGAGAAATAGTCTCTTCTTCACGTATAGCCTTAGTTTGTAGTTTTATTTACAGAATATTTCAGTATTTCATTTTTTAAAATCTCCCACTAAGTAAAACCCCAGAAAAGCTCCTCGTACAGAAGTATTGGCAGAAGTGAACAACAGAGTTTTAGGACTTTAGCCACTGCATCACTTAAATTCAATGAATTTTGACTCCACAATACTCGTGGTTAGAATAATAACAATTACTTTGATTGAATGTCACTAGCTGCTACAACACATAAGAGTTCTAAATCCATTGGAGAAGAATAAAATAAAATTCTTCTACTATCAAGTCATGGCATGGCATGGCTGTGGTATGTCATGACATACTACATTTGATGCTGGAAACACATCCAAAGCTCAATCACGTTCTAGATCTTATAGACTCTGCTCCAGGTGGCCTCAAAACTATGAGAGCAAACCTCAAAATTCTCCAACATGTATTGGAGACCTGGTCCAAGGTCTCAGAGCAAATTTCATTCCCAATGCTTAAGGTAAGCAGAGAATTCAGACTGAAAATCTAGAAAATACTATGCTGACAATGTAGAGCTCTACGACTCAGAAGAGAAGGACAAATCTACTGCAGGCTCTTTTGAATTTAAAGCCCTAGTGGAAAACACTTTGTATAGATGCTTGTACAGCCTCTCCTTTTCACAGCTCCTTTTCCTCTGGAATCAGAGAAATCGGTCAGAGCTTTTAACAGGCCAAGGTAGAACTGATAAAATTATTAAGGATGTTCTCCTTTCTGCCTGTCCAGATAAGGTGATGTTGACTGGGGAGCTGCTCACACCATTTCCACAAGAACTGAAAATATCTTTGTCTCACAGAAAATAAGGCTTACTCTGGTGTTCTTGCTTCTCTCTCTGGCCTCCAAGAGAAGCAATGGCTCATAGTTGCCTATACAAGTTGCAATAATGCAAGGAACATACAAAATCAAAGAAAAAAAGTTAAACTGTGAAAATAAAGTTACTAAACAGAGGCAGGAAATAAAATTACAACCTCAGAACCTAAGTGAAGCTGCATATGGCAAGGACACAAGAATGTGTATCCTATCACTTAGTTACACAGTCCAGAGAGGCCTCCTACAAGCATCAAAAGCACATCACAGCATCAATCTGACAGCCAACAGCATTAGCTAACTTAGGAGAAGGCGGGAGTTCAAAAATGGAGGAAGTTTCATTTTATATTGTTAGCACATGTATCAGCTTAAGCACCAAACCAGTCAATGTTGTGCCTGAGAACGTAGGGGACTGACAATCCTATTACTGACAGGTACTTGTGAGTCTCTCCAAGTGCTGTGGCACTGACCTTGGGCATTGTAAAACTGCAGGTGTGCTTTAACACAGGCAAATGCTATTAGGAGGTTCACTAGGCCTGCTTGGGGCCCAGATAAGAGACTATTTATTTATTACATCCTGGTTTTTAACAATCTGATCTTCTGCTTCGTGGACCTGTTTTTCTGAATGCAATACTTCCCTCACACCTCAAGCTGACCAGATACTGAAAAGACAGCTCTGTCAAGCTCATTAAACTACCATTTGGGTTTTTCTTCATTTAGTAGCATTTAGGCTTCTCCAAAATCTTCAGTCATGGTAGCTTTTATATCATTTATAAGGAAGCTTGAGCCTCTAATCTATTTCCTCACCTTTGCCATCAGTCAGATGGCACAGCAACTGTCACTTACTAACACTTAAAAAAAAGTACATTTTAAGCTATAGTAACTGACTGGATAATTTATGAGTCCTAATATATTAGCAGCAGCAATGCAACTTTAAAAATTACTTTATTTCATTTCTAGAGAAATCGAAGTATTACCATGGCAAGTTAAACCTGTATATTAGCTCAGAGATTTATTACAATGTATCTCTATTCTTTCTCTCATTTTGGACCTTACTGGACCCTTTCTATGTGTTCAGAGGGACATTCAGCACTGTTCAGTGTGGGCAGCTTATTAAAGATGGTAAATTTGCTAACAGCACATTTTCCACTGCATACATTCGCATCTTTGGCCTACCTCTTCTGTCATTGCTTTATCCTCCAAACTCACAAAACAGTGACACAAAACTCTCATTCCCTACCAGTGTGCACATTGTGAATTGTGCTTCCCAGCATCCTGCTACTCATCCTTTTCATCTCTCAGTAGAACATTTTTCAGTTGTCCATCTAACCCATGATCCTGTCCCTGAGAGTGACCATAGGGAGCACTGTTTAGAAAACACAAGAAAGAGTAACACTGCCCGCAACTCATTCCTATAATTTTCTTTCAATATCAGAAAGGGTTGCATAAGAGGCTAAAGGATACATCCCTGCCTAACCCTTCAGTATCTGTTTACAGACCTGTTGTATGTTATTTAATCTAGTCTCTTGCAAATCTAACAAAATTGTCTGCTTCTGGAACCTGCTGAAAGGAGCTTGTACACTGCCTGCTGTGTAAGCTACCAGGGCTTCATATAGTGCCAAGATCCTGCCCTCTGACTTATTATAATGACCCCATTTTACTGGTTCTTTCGGCTGCCACACACTCAGCAATCTCTCAACTGACTCTGAGATATTCCTCTTGTGTTGCAATTGCTTGTTCTGAGCTGGCATTGTGCGGGAATGGTTTGGGTGACTTTGACTTAGATCCATTAGATGACTTCGATCTGTTCTGAAGCTTGATCTGCTGCCTTCCTCTCGCACTGCCCTTCCCTCCACCCCCTCACTTCCTGAGGTCCTGCTGGAATTCCTCACCCTTAGCATACCACATTTTTCTGAAACAAACTTAGTGACTACACTCTTGGAGTCTTCAAGGTTTATCTCCTCGGATTCACTGACTGATTCCTGAAGATCCCTCTCTTGCCTCTTTTTCAACCCATGAAGTGATGGCTAGTATTACACTCAGATACTACTGCAACTTAGTTTCTTTGATCGTTGAGAAACCTTCACCTGAGCCTTTGCTGTTCTTTCAGTCCTGGGAGAGCAAAGTGGGAAGACACTACACAATTTTTTCTCCCCTGTCCATCATGATACTCAGGTTTCCTTGAGCAAGTGAATCACAGAGCAACACAACCAACCTGGTGCTTCTGAAGTGAGATTAACAAAGACAGAAAACCGACTACTCCCTGCACCTGAGGAAACATTACTACATTTGTTAAGAGACATGTCTCCCCAATAGCGACTTTGATCACTGGCTCTATTTCAGGTCATGCAAATGAGACAGGTAAACAAATTGAAACATTTATTCTCACCATAACTGAAACATCTTCTCCTATAATAAAACTTCCACAGAATCACAAGGTTGGAAGAGACCTTCAAGATCATCAAGTCCAACCCCTGCCCTAACACCTCCAATGCAGGATTCAACACTTGGCCTTATTAAACTTCATCCTATTGGACTTTGCCCATCCATCCAACCATTCCAGGTCTCTCCTACCTTCCAACAGGTTGACATGCACTCCCAGCTTAGTGTCACCTGCAAATTTACTAATGAAAGACTCAATACCTTCATCCATGTCGTCAATAAAAATATGGAACAGAACTGGCCCCAAGCACAGACCCCTGAGGAACAGCACTAGTGACTGACTTGCATCAGTCCTCACAAAACCTGCTCTTAAGATCAGGCAACACTACACCTGGATATCAGCCTCACCTTGTGAAGGAACATGTGGTAACTACACACAGTTCAAGGAGACTTGACAAAAATCTGGGCTCTTACAGGAACAAATGTTTTGGAAGTCATGCCATGCAGACACAGCTCTGCACTGCAGGCAACAGAACTGAAGCACCTTGTGGGGAAGAAAAAGACCCTCAGAATCAGGGTGGGAAAGAAGCAATCAGACTAGCATTTACTGCAAACTAGGAGGAAGAAATTTGTTGACTCGGAAGAGCTAGAAAGATGCAGGTCTTTTTCCTCATAGTCCTGTACCTATACAGTCAAATTGCACTTGATTCCTCTTCTGAGATGAACAAGCATGTTCTCCAACACATCTTCTTTATTAAACAGATTCCTGTATAAAAGACCAAGACCTTTCCTTTAAGATCAGAGAGAACCATGCTATGCCCATGTCATTCTTTGACCTTTGGTAAAATAAAACTACAGGTACAATATCCATTGAATGTATCCAAATAATCTCAGCAGTATTAGAGAGATGATGAAATGGACAAATTCCCTGTAAAAGCAATGCTTGAAGAAAATAAAAAAGAATGAAGAAACAGTTTTTACTGCCTTAATGAAATTGTGGCAGAGCCTTCAGGAGAGTGACTATTTTCTTCAATGGTGTCTCTTATCAGCAGCTTCATCTGTTTGCTGAGTTTGTTTGACTGTTAGCCTCAACTGGGATGTGCACTTGCTGCTTGACTGGCTCGATGACCTCAGCTACAACAGCTATGGGAGCAAAGGTCAGGAGTTTATAATACCTTGTTCTCTTCCTAAAAATGCCAGCTTCAACCTGCCTAGAGCCAGGGGTTCATATACATATAGCACATAATTACATTTTAAAGGGTTATGGTTGAGAGATAAGGAAACATGTGCATTTCAAAAGGGGAGGGAATTATTCCTGTAAAACAATCACTGCTTTCAGTTCCCACTGGGAAACAATAAAAACATCACCTCTGCATCATGCAAAGGGAGATGCTGAGCATCTTGCAAACTAATTCTTACTTCTTTAGCCCACTAGATATTAAAGCATATAGTGTCCTTAGCTCATCTCATTTTGTACAGCCACTACAGCACCTGAAACTGCCCATCACACCATTGTTACAGCACATTTCATTTCCTTTTACTCTTTTTTTTTCCCTAATGACTGTAATAAGGCCCATTTGGTTGAATAGGGGTTTGTACTCAAGCAGTTAAATGAAATTTAGGATTGCAACCAAAACTACAACACATCAGAGCTGGCATTCTTAACAAACACTGTTTAACAGGAGCGTTATTATTTATGGGAAATGGTTCTGAAAATAAACTCCTACGCATGTTTAATGTCTTCTTTCCTTTATTTTTATTCTATGCAGAAGTAAAGACTTAGAAAAAGAACACAACCCAAAACAATGAAAAATGACTTAATGCCCAGCAATGACTAACTATGCAAAATTGCTTTAAAAAACCAAAATCAGTTCAAGAGTTCTTCAATCTACTATATATAAATAGATAAAACATGACAAAATGTTCATTCAGAAGAACCTTAAATTAAATTTCAATCTAATATGGGCCATTTGTCTTCTTGATGATTTATATCCAGGAGTAAGGAATATACAATGTAAATTCTCTTCATCACGATCCCTTTTTCATTTCTTATTTGCTGATTTATATCACATTATTGAATTTTAGAAAATGATGAGGAGAAGAGTTGGTGAGTGCTTCACCCTGCAAACTTTCATTATTTTTTTAAAATTGGCATATTTGAAAATGCTCAAGTTTCAAATGAAGTTGAAGTATTTCTATAATTAAGCCATTTTAGTTAGTTAAAGTTAACAGAAAGTCACGTGTAAAGCCCAATCTAGGCTGTTTTCTTTCTTTGTTCCATAAATGCCGTTATGTGCCTACAAGGTCACCCCAGAAACTACAAATTGCTCTTCTATAGAGGAAAACAAATGTGGAGGGGTATCAAATAACATACTGCTTTTAAGAGGAGTGGCACATCCAGATCATGAGCCATGATCGCTAGTTGTCCCATACACAAGTGTTCCCTTGTATTTCAGTATGCAGTGGAACTATGGAGTGTGAGCTCCTTGAATTTGGGGCTGGAAATACCTCCTTTGGCTGTCAATCAAAGCAGAAGCCAGAATCCACTTCACATACACGTAGCTGATCATAAGGGACCCACCCTGACTAAGAGGCCGTGTTACCAGGGATGCCCGGCTCTTCCACTGCACATTTCTGCATCCCGTTTATGTAAGAAAAACAGGACTTGTTTGTATATCTTGTTTGCAGTCCGCAAAAGTCATCCTCTTGAAACTAACAACTGGCAAGAATAGCTATCTTTTCTGTTGTTTAGTGTCACTAGGTGAAAAATTGCAATATACCCAGCATGATCCTTGTGGGTGCCTTCCAACTGAGGATATTCTATGACTCTATGATTCTAACTTGTGAGGTGTCTTCAGTTAATTTAACTTGCAAAACTGCCAGCTGCAGTTAGGTCCATCACAAAATTAATTCTCAAATCAATAATGAACCATAGATAAAATTACACATTCATCAATATGAAAGTTAACCTACTTGACATTTATATTCCTTAAATAGATAGCTGGCATGTGTCTTTTCTGTGAATATTGACAAGTCAGAGGGAACGCACTGTTACAAGATTTTATGGTTAATGCTATGACAGATGATTTTGATCGATAAATCAACTTCTAGGCATGAGATCTTTGTTTTTCTATTGCTTTATACCACATCCTGTGATATGTCACATCTCTCTGCCTCAGTGTCCCCGGAAGCTAAATATCTACTCACTTCACAAAGCACTGTGAAACTGAATCAATTTATAAGCCTCATGTAATCTAGAGAGTATCAGTATAGGTGGAAGATGTTCAGCACTTCTTAATAATGCTAGTGCCTTGCAGGACCACATCTGTGCAGCTCCCTGAAGATCAAATACACAGCAACCAAATGGAATCTATTTGAAGGAAAAGTTTACCTTCAAAACTTAGAAGGGAAGTGCTACATATACTTATCATTATTAGTCAAATCATCATGTCACTGGTTTACATAATAGTAATCACAGTAAGATATTCAGATTTTCAAATTATACTAAAAATTAGAGTTAGATTGAATAACAAAGTAATACAATCAGATTTCAAAGGATTTGGACCATTTCGGTAATAAGGCCAGCAGATGGCAAATGCAGTTGAGTGTAGAAAAATGTAAAATAATTGGTCTGGGAGTATGTGCTAAGAGGAACAATCGTGTAAGAAAAAGCATTATTTTGGGGGGGAAAAATAAACCAGAGATAGAGGGAAAGAAGCTGGGAGAATGGTGTGGTTTAGTTGCACCCAGGCACTAAGTACCACGCAGTGACTTGCTCACGCCACACCTCACTTGCCCTGGGAGGAGGGGCAACGGTGCTGGAGCATGTCCAAAGAAAGGCAAGGAAGCTGGTCAAGAGGATAAATCACATGAGGAGCAGCTGAAGGAGCTGGGGGTGTTTAGCCTGGACTAAAGAAGGCTTAAGGAGGGACTTTATTGCTCTCTACAACTACATGAAAGGAGGTTGTAGCAAACGGGGGTCAGGCTCTCTCCTATGTGACAAGAGACATGGCAAGAAGAGATGGCCTCAAGTTGCACCAGGAGAGGTCTAGATTGGGAAAAAATTCTTCTGTGAAGGGTGGTCAGGTGTTGGAATAGGCTGCCCAGGGAACTGCTGGAAACACCATCCCTGGAAGTACTCAGAAAACACATAGATGTGGTCCTGGAGATCTTGTTTAGTGGCCAAGATGCCAGTATTCCTTAGGTTAAGAACTGAACTTTGTGATCTTAGAGGTCTTTTCCAATCTTAACAACTTTATGATTCTGGAATGGGTCAATTTAGATCAGATATGAAGAATTTTTCTACAATGAGGGAGGTGAAACACTGGAACAGGTTGCTGAGATGGGTGCCCCATCCCTTGAAACATCCAAGGTTAGGCTGGGCAGGGCTTTGAGCAACCTGACATTGTTGAAAGTGTCCCTGGGCATTGCAGGGACATTGGACTAGGTGATCTTCACGGGTCACTTCAAACCCAAACTATTCTATAAACAATAATAATAGTAATGAAAAAAACCAAACAAAACAAAAACTAAAAAATCCCAAAACAAACAAACAAACCCCAAAACAATTTAAAAAAATAAACACCAAAAGAAAAAAAACAAACCAAACACCCAAACCAAAATACCCCCTAACCCACAAAAAACTAAAAATTGAGGGGAAAAAAACCCCACAAGTGATGCACAATACAATTGCTCCCCACCTGCTGACCAATGCCCAGCAGCAACTGGACCCTGTCAGCCAGCTCCTCCCAGGTTATGGGCAGGACATTTAACAGCATAGAATAACTTTGGTTATCCACCAGCTTGGGTGAGATGTCCTGGCCATGCTACCCTGCCACTTCCTCACTAGCACAGCATGGGAAACTGAAAAATCCTTATCTTAGGATAAGCACTACTCAGCAACAACCAAAACATCAGCTTGTCATGAACATTATTCTCATACTGAATCCAAAACACAGTGCTGCTTCAGCTACCAAGAAGAAATTAATTTTATCCCAGCCAAAACCAAGACACCAATATACTACATAATTAAATAAAATTAAATAACAACAGCAACAAAAAAAAAAAAA
>VXBU01009009.1:248290-408595 GCA_013400315.1 Bombycilla garrulus
ACCGTTAAAAGGATTTGGTAAAAGCAATTTATTAAAAAACTACAAGGTATAATGCATGTGAACCATTTCTTACAGTCAAGGGATTCAGTCAGGAAATTATTTAATTAGGTAACAGAACCAACTAGTGTGAAAGTGCAAGTATAAGCAGAAGCATTCAACACCTAACAGGACATATTTGGCATCACATAGTATTAAATCTAAAGTCAGTAAAGTTCTTTGAAGATCAAGTGCACTAGGATATAACTAAGACCTTTTGAAGTTTGAAACCACAAACAAAAACAAGCCAAGATGAAATGAGAAACACTAACGTACCTGGATTAATATTCAATATCCCGACGAAAAAGTAACTTAGGAGTATATTTGTATACGACACCAAAAAAGGCAGGTTCTCATCTAAAATAGACAGACCAAGAACTCTAAACACAGTCCTAATGACTATTATCAGCTGTTCCAGAATGAGTTTCCCAATTCTGTTCTAAAGCAAAGGCCCCTTTTCTTAACACAAATTTCATTTGAAAGGTTGCAAATTTAGTTTTTTCACAAAACCTGGAAAATTTACACCCATTTTCTCTAGTTATAAACATTATGGATCACAACAGCACAAAAATAACTCACATAGGAATAAAACCTTGGTTACAAGCACTGTCTTGTCCTAAAAAGACAGACCATGATAGCAACAGAAAGTAGTTTGTTCTGGGTTGCAGCAATGTAAAAGTATTGCAGAGTTGCCAGTTCTGGTACAAAGTGGTCCTCTTAAAAAAGAAAATAATACAAGTGTGAAGACGAAAGGCTAAGTTAAAAAGAAAGATTTGTGGAACACTGACAAATAGGCACTGCTGCACTGAAAGGATGTTACTACACGTGATCACTGACATTTCAGGACAATGAAACTTATGCAGTCAAGTACAGGCAGTCAGGGCCCATTTTCACTGAAAAAGATGGCAAGGATATATGAAAAAAATCCCTGTTTTGTCACAAATACAGTCCTTTGTTTGTTTGTTTTTCACACTCTAAAAGGTGAAAATATGTAATTAGAAAAAGTCAATCTTGTTTGTGCCATCACAGGTCCACAGAACTGGAGCAGGATTCAAGTCCAAAGTCAGAATTTACAGAACAGCAAACTAAATAGAAGAACAGCAGAAAGGCTGTAAAAAGCAGACAGCTGGGACTAAAATCTCAATAAATATTAAGCCCCACATTTCTAATCCCACAATACCATTATTTTTTGTAATAAAATGGCAAAATTCTTCCCTTACACCATTAATTTCCTTCTCATCTGAACCTGCTAACTTTATTTTGTACTGGCACTACCATATGAAAGTGCTTTGAGTGCTTTTCTCTGATTGCACTGGCAGAGTTATATGAACCATTACCTATCATTACTTTTATTTCAAACCTGTCAGTTCCTCCTCTTTGTAGCCAACAAACTGTAAGAAGGGAAAAAATGCAGTCTCTGTCAGGCAATAAAACCACATATACAAAAATGAGCTGAAAGAAGCACCTGAACAAAGGAGGAGGGAGGGTGAAGAAAGATAAGAAATTGAAAAATCTGCTCACTCTCCCTGCAAAGGACATTCTACTCTCCTGCCATTAGAAATTACTAAATAAATAAACCCATAACACACACAATGCATGCTAGATGTGGCTTCTGCCCATGACTCTACTTTCTTCTGTCACACCATGTACTTAAAATACCTCCAACATTCCATAAATATTATGCAAATAAAAATAACATCAATACCACCTCCTCATGCATGGAAAAATGCACAAAAATTGAGCTTGAGTACATGAGAGAAGATGTGCTTTCCTCAAAGCTGTGTGTACCTCAGAGGTGCTTTTCAGCAAATCCTTTATGAGCCACACAACTAGCGATGAGCAATTAGTGTTAATTAAACAGCCCCCCTAAATATTGTGCTGCCAGGGAGAAGGTAATGACCTCAAAGCGCACTTGGATTCCAAACTCCTTTCCCTGCGGGTGCATGCCGGGCTGCCTCACCTCTGTAAAGCTGGGGCATATTCCAGCTGCCACCACACACGCATGGAATGTCATTCCCACTTGCAGTAACGTGCACTGCTCCCAGACACTGAAGTAGCCATTAGAGAAGGGCAGTGCAGACACAGCTCCGAGACTGAAACACGCCAGTGAGTTCTGATTTGTCTGCTCCAAACACCCAGGGAAGCCACATGCAATGGCAAAGTGACAGCACACTAACAGGCAGACCTCCACAAAGGCAGCTGACTTAATGCAGCAGAAACACATTCCAGAAGTTTATTTATCACACTCAATGCCCCAGGTTAGTACCACACCTGCCTCATAACATCTCAAAAATAAATCAGGAAAATTTTTTAAAAAATTAAAATCATAGGTAAAAAAAGAGTCAAATCTATCACCACCACCACTCCCCCCTTCCCTGATGTAGTTCATGTTACTCTCCTCTTGTAGCACCACGGAATCAACACCAGAAACTGAGGTGCCCTATTGCCTCTCAGAAAGTAGGAGACAAAGGAATACAAAAGATCAGTTATCCCCATGAATGTATAGTGGAAGTCACTGGAAATGACCAGAGGAAATAATGCAATGAAGTGAAAACCAGACAGCTAAACTCACGGCTGCTCCTAGTTTGGGCATTATCTACAGACTAGACTGCAAGCATTTATCATATGTATTCAATCAAACAGAATTAACTGTCAATAAATGTTGAAGCTTAGTGTTTGACAATTTTAATCTCCAAAGCAGAAGATGGAAGCATGTGGAGTATGTGTTAGAGAACGAAGCCGGAGCACCTGCTATGGCAAGCATGCTATTGGGCAGCTGGAAGAATCCAAAGAGCTGGCTCAAGGAATCTATCAAACAAATGAACAGGCAGAAAACTCATGGGACTCTACAAGGAAGGATGTGCAGTGGCAGAACACACAGGGATTTCTGAGCCCAGCTGGTACCCCAGAGGTCATATGATGGCACAGGAAAGGTTCATATTTCCCATCATGTTCTGAAAAATACACTCATGCTCAGTAGCTAATATATATGCTCCTCCTGAGCTGTGATTTACCTCAAGAAAACAAAACTTAATCTGTACGCAGACAGCAGTAGTATTTTTCCTCATGGTTCTTTTTTGCTTGTAGGAACGCTTCTTTCCCTCCATGTGTCTCAAATGACATAGTTCAGTTAAAACACAAGGCTTGAATCAGTTTAGAGTTGTGATTTTTGGTGTGGTCAGGGACAGTAAGGTATTTCCACCGCTTTTCCAAGTTCTAGCTAATGGTAGAGTCAAGAATGTTAATATGTTGGGAGCTTTTTGTCACTGTGATAGAGAGAAGGACAAAGAAAAGCTGTTCCAGAAGCACATATGGTGAAAGAAAAAAATCTGAAGAATAAAGCAGTAGCTTAAAGCAGAGAAAAGTTATGATAATGGCTGTGTAAATTTCTTGCAGCTAATATACAGCTTGTCACAGCCCCTAAAAATCACAAGTTAGTAAGTATGAAAACGGGAGTATAAGAATGACATTGTGCATTCCAGCCAAAACAGAACCCTGTTTTGAATTTTATTTTCATTTCAATATGTGAATAATGTCCACTGAAGGATACAGACTGCGTTCAAAACACCCAGGTAAGTTCAGGTACTTTCATTTAAAAAGGAAAAGAAAGAAAGAAAAAAATTTCATGCTTGGATCCAAAAGTAATCAGTGAGAGAGAGGAAAAAACCACTCTCATTCAGAGGAACAAATGAGAGGACCATGGAGAAAAAAAATTAAAGAGAATTGCAAATTGCACTGCATTGAAAACATTGTAATTTGTTCACATTAAGCTTTGATACATGTGAAATTCCAAACACAGATAAAGCAAAATGTAGCCCGCTACAGAATAAAATGAAATCTTTAATTTGCACAAAGATCTAAACGTAACAAATATATATCTAGTTATTGTCTGCTGCATTACATACAGTCAGAATATATCAAGTCTTATTATTTCCATTATTTCATTTGAATTACAATTGCACCCATTGTCCAGGGGATAATTTCCAGAGATTCTATCAGTGCTTCAGAGGATTCAGAATCTAAAATAGCAAGCGGCACACACAAGAGAAATGGGAAAATATTAAACCATATCAAGCAACTGTCAGCTTCTCCACCAGCAATCTATCTAGACAAAAAAGTAACACCTATCTGGTAAAAAATTCACATTATCACAGGCTTGGTGAAAATCTATTGTGTATTCATAAGTGCCCCCCTTTAAAGAACTGCATATGGAGGAAACGAGAACTGCCTCAAATTTTCTATGCTTCCAATAAGGCCCAGCTGAGTGGCTCTGAGCTCCCACTATGCATAGCCATGAAATCAAGGCATCTGACATAACTAAAATTCTGAGCTTTCAGAAGAGCGTGAGAAGACAACTACTAAGGAAAATGCTTTCTGGAAGTGCTCCATCTCATAGTGTTTCACTGAGTGGCACATCTGCCACACACTTGCACTTTCTCATATGGACTGCAAAATGGGATAATGCTGCCTGACACACCACAACCAAAATCATTAGCTGTTTCTCATTTGGGCTCATAAACAAAGACAGACATGTTAAAGTGCTGCCTTGCAAATAAAAGACAAAGCCCAAAATGCAATAGGTACAAGTGAATTGTATTTCTTTCACTGGGAGTCATTGCAAAAGTAATCTCTATGTTTTTCCAGCAATCTGACCTGTTCAAAGACAGTGCTGCAGCAAAGTTCCTAATGGGACCAGAGAGCCCAAACTGTGCACATGATGCTTCTCTGCTATAGGCATGAATTTACTGCTGGAATACTAAGAGATGGAAAAAAAAACCAAAACAGTCAGGTGAACTTTTCTGCAGCCTGCGTCCTCTAGGAAGTTTGCAAACACAATATACACAAGTGGCAGCTTATTGATGAAAAAGAAAGCCATAGTCATAAACATTGCCCTTTACAGCTACGGTTACCATGGTGCGCATGCAACCGAGGCCATTCTCTTAAGCACCGCATGAACGAAGATGAAGAAGGAAATATTAGTCCACTATCACAACTTGAATAGGAGACAGCAGATGGCTAAAGGGTAAACCACAAGAAAACAGTGGAATAGCAGTGGTCTTGGTATAATCCAGCTGCTTATGTGGTAGGTAACTTTTGTGGGCACCAAAAATAAAGAAACTTTTTAGGAAGGCTTTGGGGAAGAGTTTGCAGGCAGTTCCACGCCTGTTTATGAAATCACAGAATGATAGCCTTAAAAAAAAGTTAAAGACTTAACTGGTTTATGGAGATTAGCAACTGAAGGCAGAAATGTTTCAATAATGCAGGAGATGAGATATGTAGGAGAGTATAAAGAGCCTTGAAAACAAAAGACAAACACCCTACATTTAATGTGACAGGTTAGGTGGAGCTGGCTGATGAAGTCAAGCAAAGTGACAGAGGTCAAACTGAGAGCTAAGGAAACTCTATTTAGAGCAGCAATTATCACTGACAGAAGTGGATGAAACCTGCATTGCCCAAGCTAGAAGTATTGTTGGCATAATCAAAGTATAAAGAGAAAGCCATGAGAACAGCTGGGAAGGCTGAGGGCTCTGCTTCAGCTACAAGAGGTGAACATACAGGCCCAAGCAAAGATCAGACAGGACAAGACTTGAATTTCATCGTGGAAGTTGTAGAACTTGGATGATGACAAGACACAAACCTAAAGTGTGTGCATTTCTAGTCTGAAAATTCTAAAAGACAGAATTAATAAGAGGGAAGTTTTTGAAGATTATGCATATGTATTATGATGGTTTTGAGAGGGGGACAAAATGAGGATTCAGGAAGAACAAGACAAGAATTCAGTGCATAAGAGCCATGACAATACACTTAAAGGAAATATCAGTCATTGATACTTATTAATTCTCAGTCTGTGTGAGCCTCACTATTACTCTACATGCTTGTGTGTGCATGCATTAAAAACTAGAGAGAAAGAATCTCAACTAACAGACTGCTAACTTTTGATTGAAAAAAGAAACAAATCAGGAAAAGCAAAAGAACTTTACCAGCCAGACCACAGAGAATGAAACCTACCTGTCAATATTGAAACTAAAGAGATTAATGAAAGAAAAACTGTTTTTAAAAAAGGAAAAAGTCTCAAGTGTCACTTGCCAGTTTCCTACATCCTATATCTCTTATATGGGCTTCATAGAATCACAGTATGGCTTTGCATGAAAGGATATGGGGCATTCATCGCCTCTGGGCAATGTATTTCCATGTTTTACTACCATCATTGTAAAAAAGGGCTTCATTATATCTAATCTAAATTGACCATATTTTAGAATCACAGGCAGTTTTTTTGGCTTTGCATCACAAATCCTTCAGAATGTAGCAATGGTCAATGCAAGAGCTGCTGAAGATCTGATATCTCCATAACAGCCTATGACTACTTAGAGACAGGATTTTTCAAGTCCACACAGTCAGACAGAATCTGAAGCCCTGAGGCAGCTGAGCCAGCCAATCTGATAACAACACTGTTATTATAATTTATGAAAATTTATTGTGATCAGGCTACTGATAAAACATCAGTTTTAAAAGTGTGCAGTGCTAATCCTTAAAAAAAGTAAGGAGTAGAATCCAAAGAACAATCTCACCTGAAGTCCTGGAAATCATGGAGTACCTCTTCTTTGAATACATTTCCAAACACACACATCCTCTGGGAAGGTAAACAGGAAAATCAGCATTGAATTATTAAGCTTAAGCCGCACTTAGCCAATCTACAGACTAACTACCTGGAGAGAGTGGTGAAAATAATCTCTAGGGTTTAGTAAAGTTTTTGGAAGCTGAACAAGTATGGGCTGGAAGAAGAGACTCCTAAGAGGCTGAAAATGGAATGGACTGCTGGGCTCAAAGAATACTGCTGGGCACCAACTGCTCAATGGTTGGCAGTCAAAAGTGAGAAATGTTTGCCAGTGTTTGATACCAAGATCTTTATTATTTAATAACATCTGGGCAATAACAGTGAGCCTCCAAAATAGTGCAAAGTTTTGCATCTGGGGCAAAGTAAACCCATGCTGGGAAGCAGATGGGTAAGTTTCAACTCAGTAGAAAAGAACCCGTGAGATACAGCAGACACCACCCTGAATATGCACTACAAATGCTCACTCAGAATGACCAAGACAAACTGAACACTTGACTGTATCAGAAGCACAGCCAGCAAAACAATGGGAGTTATTACCCTCCTCTACATGGTGTTGGCAAAGCATCAGGAACCCATCTGTGCCCACTTCCAGGTAGATATGGAGAATTTGAGAACATCCAGAGGAGGATCACCAAGTGGTCGTGGCCTTAGAGAACATGATTCCTAAGAATCAATTGAGGGAGCTGGGCTTATGTAGTTCAATGAAAAGTCTAAGGATTGCTAGAAGAAATACAATGTCAATGGAGTAGAAGTCTCCTTGACAGTAGCTGATGAAGTAACAAACTGTCTTGACCACAATCTGCAGCTTTGGAGATTCCAACTGGACATGAGGAAAAGCACATCACAAATTTGTGTCCCAGAGCTGCTAAATTTATGCTAGAGGATCAACACATTTCCCAGTCACCCACCTTGTACCCAAAGTGCAGACACTAATACCACCAACCTGTCAACACCAAGCTTCTATCTGACTATTAGATTCAATAGGCCAAAAATCTCCAACCGAAATACTTTTCTAAAAAAGGCATTAAAGCAAAAGTTCCATCTGCATAAGGCCTCCAAAACTTGTATACGCTTACTATGGAATTTTTTTTTGTGCAGGAGATGACAGGAAAAAGGAGTAGAGATTGAAATAGGGAGCATGTCAACCTTTCTACATATATAATATCCTGTGAAGTTACCTCAAAAAGGGATCTGCAGGCCTGAGCTGTCATTGTATAACATTTCAAAGCCATAGTCTTCTTTCTATGATTCCCTTTTAGCCCAGATCTGTAAGTTTCCCACTCAGAAAAACCCAAGGCCCTCTATTTGTAGCTACACACTATGCCTGCAGTCAAACTGTCAACATCTAAACACTCATGTAAACAGGTACATATTTTAATTCTTTCTCCCACAGGCATAATAAGTATTATTAAGACTAGGGCAGACAGCAGATTTTTAAAAGGCTTTAGTTATATCAATAGTAAGTTCGAATGGTTTTTTAGTCTGCTGTAGTAAGGCAGTAAAATATAATAGCCTCTTAACTGACACATTGTTATCAGTCTTATTATGGCTTTCTTCATGCCTGTCAGTGGATTATGGTAATTTTTTTAGTCACAGGTCTAATCAAAGTAGAAGACTCTGAACGACTGACAGCTCAGGAGAGATATAACTGCTTACATAATACTGTCATGAAATTCTAACGCAGGCAGAAACTTCAGCATCTTTCCAGTCCAACTCTCCTCCTAGTTAAACAAAACAACTGCTAGAACAACAGGTTCCTTTTTATGCCAAAGGAACAAAGGAAATTCAGTGGTTTCCCTCAAATTACTACAGTATTCATGACAAGAAACATTATTCTTCTAGGCGGCTGGTGTGATGCAGTCTAGAGATGGCTTTGTGATCAGGATTGTAAACTCGTCTTAATATCTACCTGTCCAAAACAACTCTTCTGCTTATTTCTGAAGAGACGGTCAAGTTAAACCATTACCCCACGTGGGAAAAATTCCTTTGTAAGACTGAAACACCACCTTCTCATTCAAGCAAGTAAGGTGAATTTAATTTTTCTTCAAAGAACTCAGGAAGAGCTTGGTGCAAGCATTATACAGTGGTTTGAAGGGGAACAGCCAGGACTGTATCCACTTGCAGGGTATGCAGCAGGCGCTGGATTTGTATTGTGTGGGGATTTCTGTGTTCCTCAAGCTTTGTGGGTTTCTACTGAAATAGATACAAGTACACAGAAGATCCCAACATTAAAAACCTTAGAGAGGAAAAGCCTCTTGCTTTCTAAAAAACAGTATTTCCAGTGTAACTTGCACTGGACTTGAGGGCCATAGATTGAAAGCTGGTAGATTTAGAGTGTATACAAAACATTGCATGAAGCCAGCTCACAACATCTCTCCAATAGAGGCAAGAAAGTAAAGAAGCTTCTGCTTTCTTCAGGTGTACCTCACATGCCAGCTGCAGCAATGGTCAGTCACCCACTGTATCCATCACTGCAATCACTAAAATACTTTGAATTGGCTATTGAAGAATGAGACTATACTAGTGCTTGAATCACAGCTGATGGGAGCTTGAATCACTAACCACCAATCAAAAAAAAAAAAAAAAACAACAACAACAAACAAACAACNCCAAAAAAACACAAAACGCCCCACCAAAACCCACAAAACACCAGACAGTAGACTGGTGGCACATATCTCACCAGCATTCTTCATCGCTGATATTACAAGAGAAAATATGAACAAACAAAACAGCAATCCAGGAAAGTAACACGTGCTTCTGCTGTGGAAAACAACAAATTCTTGAAGTTAATAGGAATGCTGTCACAGCGTGGTTTTCAATCATTTGCCCTTTGCATATAAAGCCAGGCTTAGTGTCCCGAAGCTTGATCTGATGGTGAGTGACATTCCTCCAATAAAATAATTTCTTGCTTTCCTCACGAATGTGTTGGATGTAAGAACACTCTCAGGCACAGGAGCCCTGCGCTATGGAGACGTCTATGAAAGAACTTATTCACAAGATCTAGGCATTCCTGAACATGACAGGATGGGTCTGAAAAAAGGCCTCAAATACATTTGAGTATTTCCAAGTCTTCTCTTTCTCCTTTAACCATTTTTTATTTCGCTTGACTTACAGAAAACTAAAAAAAGCCAAAATCAAAAACAAGCCTGGGCAAGTGAGCTAAAGATTTGATCTTCATAGAAAATAATACAGGCAGGTACTGAAGTGCTGCCTGATACTACATGTCTGTTATCCACAGTGATACAAATCATACCCAAAGAACATCTTTATAAAGAAATGCAAAACATTTAGAAAATAATATGGATTTTTTTATTGTGTGCAAGCTGAGAAGAGTTTTATTTTTTAAAACCTGTTTAAATTCCTGGCTACTTCAACAGTCACAGTATTATCAGTCAAGTATAATAAGAACTTGACAGAGCTTCATGAGTCAGAGTATTGGATACAAAGCTGACTGATGTCAAGGTGAAATAATATCTTCTCATTTAAAGGGTTTTGACTCAAGCCTATAGCAAAAGACATGAAGTGAAGCAATGCAAAAACACTTGAAATAAGATAAAATACATCTTAGGATTAAAGAAAAAATATTACATGATACAGAATCTCCAGCATTTACTGCTTATCCTTGTAGGATTTAATGCTATTTTCTGTAGTTTCTAATCTGCAATGAACTAAGGTTATCGGCAATATAGATTTCTGTAAGACATTTCACCCCGCTTTTGCAAATCCTTAACCTTGTCCACCAGATTTTGTTATAGACTTCAATCTCATCCATCCTTTTTAACAGCATACTAATTTCAGAAACTACTGAAACAAGCTTTAGCGCAAACAAGTCAAAGTGTAACTTGAGGGCAGAAAGTGAAATCTGAAATATCTTCAAAATAAAAGTGACACAGGGTTAGCTTTTGTGGCTGAAGGAAAGGTCTTGCAAGCAGTAAAATGGGGTTCAAATTATATAGGTGAACAAATATCTTCTACTAAAATCCTTCTTTCTATAGGTCCCAGAGTTTACTGTCAGAAGTTACTGGGGGAAGGGGAGAGAATATAGTTCTTCAGTAACCAAGTTCTAAATGACCAGCACTACCCTACATGAATTCTAACTAGTGTTAATGAAGCATCTTAAAAGTAGTTTTCAACTGGTTGGTGATAGGCTCTGTGAAAATACTACATGAGCTTTTTATTTTTTTTAATACATTCCTTGAGAATTAGAAAAACCTATCCAAACTGGAAGAAACTTTTTCAAAGCTCATATCAATACTCATCTTCTGTTAATTGCTACAAAATTCCACCTCATTAACATATGACAGAAATACTGTTGTAACTAAAACTACAGATCAGTTAGTGCCCAGCAGTAATAAGTGAGATATCAATAAAAGCAAGCATTGCTTTTCTAAGTGAAAGCCACAGAAAATGCCAAAACTGGAAACTACTGAAATCTGGGGTTATCAGAAATAATATAGTCATGTGCCATACCAATTGTAACTAACTAATGTAACGCACACTCATTGCAAGTTCTGCTCTGGCACCACCATGCCCATATCTTCTCATCACACTTTCCAGCCTGGCACTTCAGTGCACGTAAAATAACACACTGAAGTACAATAGGATGCCAGCTTGACTGCCAAGTCCTGCCACTGCACAGCAAAGCAGTAAAATTAATATTTCTAGTTTGCTTTCCCCATGTGGTAATCTCTGTCTTCCCAGTGATAGGTTTCCTACGGGGGCAGATGATAATTTAAGGTGCTGGAAAGTTTAGCTGACAGCAAAACATACACTCACTACCACAGCAAGGACATCTACTGACTGCAAAACTCACTCCAAACCATGCCCTTTAAAGATACCTGGCCAAATGGTAAAAACTCCTCTGAATTCCCTGGAACAGAACTTATTTCCCCCTCTACTCTGCTACCATCCTTTAAGGTTCTGTTTGTAAAAATGGCAGAGAGTAGGCAATAAAATTTATGCTGATATAGGCTCAATAAAGGAGCGACAGCTAGCAGAAGGAGCTGAGAGGAGAAAAGTACACAAATTAAATATGGATTACTTGACATCAACTTTCACTAATGTATTCAGGGGACTCAAGACTTACTCCTAAGGGACTGAGGCTTGGGGGGTTTTGTTTGTTTTGGAGGGTTTAGTGGAGAGGGGTGTTATTTATATCTGATTACTCTATTGTTGGTTTTTTTGAGTTAAGGTTCAGTAACACAGAGCAGCCAGCTTTGAAGGTCACTAGATAAGGACATGACACTAGAATGTTTTTCTTCCTGCTATTTTCCCTGTACAGTGCACCTAAAATAACAACATCATCATATGCTACTTAGTGGAATTGGATCAATTATATCAGATGCTGTGTTGTGCTCAAATACACGAAGCCAAATAATGAGCATTTGGTTTATTGTTCATCCTTTTCAGGAAGCTTGGTCTTGTGGGAAATTGACAACCAAAACAAAACACCATGTTATAGCCTGTGAGGAGTGCTTCTGCTCCAAAAATATGATAAATACCATTGTCTTTCATTGTGGAGGTATCCTCCACTAACACAGGCCACTGCTGATGGCAGGCAAGCACAGAATGAGCCACCTGCATGCCACACAACAGATTTCTGAACAATACCACTTTTAGAGAGACAGAAGTATCAGGCCACAGATGGCGCTTTAAAAATCATTACTAGGGCAATTTGTTGCATCTCACCTCAATCTTTATTTTTGCAATTATGCAATAATATATGCAAATCTGTCACAGAATTTTACAATAGCTATAGTTCTTTTTCACAAAATCCATGGGATCACAATCATAATAATAAAAGATTAAAAATCCACATCATTGTCTCTTGAGCCTGCAACACCTCCTCAGATCGGAGATCAGCTGGACAGTACAAGTCAATATGTCAGACATCTTGGTCCCTACTGAGGGCTCAAAATAACATCTTTTATTGATGAAGTATAAAATAACATCTTTTATTGATGAAGTATTCTGATGAACACCCAAGTTACTGAGAGAGGAGAAAGTGCTTTAGGTTTTGGACAGTTCCTAGACTCCTGGGACCACTCCAAGCTTTTCAGTTTTGCTGTTTGCTTGTGGTGCTGGTTTTGTTTTTTTTTTTAATTCCCTGCTTACAGGATTTAAAGACTTGCTGCTGCACTTTTTAAAGTCAAGCCTCTGAACAAAATCTGTGTATGCTATGATCTGAGAAGATACCATATTCTTTCCATCAAATCAACCAAGGTTGCACTTATAATGGTTTCTCAAGAACTTTGGGCACAGGAGGCCTTACAATCTGTTTATCATATGCACTTTAAGTGCCCCAGCCAGGCGGGCTGCAGAAACTTGGGTTCATTACAATACTCTTCGCTAATCATTTTCATCCCCCTCTTGTTTTCCATAAAAGAATTTATTCTCTCTAAAACCTGCTCTTTAAATACATATGTTTTCTAACACTCAAATCTACACTTGTATTTCAATCCTATAAGGGCACATTCTGAAAATGAAACAGCAGAAAAAAAATCAGTTGAAAAGGTCATCACATCCCTAAAATTCAATTTGCTTCTGAAATTCTAACATACAGTTTTGGACCTGACAGGAGAAACCACGTTGTGGTTGCTCTAGGAAATTTTGCAGTCACAACTGCTGCCTGTGAGCCCATTGTAAGCTTACACAGATTTTCAAAACAAGTCTCCTCTTTCAAATATTTCAGAGTATTGGGGATGGGGGGACAGTGGGGGAACAAAAAACATGCTACTAAAAAGGGAAATCCTCATGTGCTATTGAAAAGTCTATTCAACTTAAATACCAGGAAAATTCCCTGGAGAAGGCTGACTTACCATATTTTTTTTAATTGCCATCATTAAAAGCATATCTGTATTGCAAGTATTTCTTTTAGATGGAAATTAATAGAATCTGCCTTCTCTCAAGCAGAACAATTAGTCCATTCATAAAACCTACATAACTTCTAACAGCAATTTGAAAGTGTTTATACTGCAGGTTTATACACTTAGGCAGGACTAATTAACTGCTCAAAGCACACAGCAGAGGACATCTTGCCAAGTATCACTTCTGTTGGAAGAATCTGGTAATTACAGATCACATTACTGGATCACAAATAGTAATTTTATAATTGTTTCAGTACCATAAAATAAAAGCCATAGATGTTTATGCCATGTATAGTCATAAATATAAGCTGAAAGATAAGTGAAGTACCTTTATTCAGCACCACTCAAGCCAAAACTCCCATCAAGGTATGACATTTCAAGAAAAACCTAGGCCACATAGAGAGTTCAGAGAAGAACAGAGATCAGGAAGGAACCTAAAAAATACCAGATATGAAGAAAGACAGACATAGGTCTATTAAGCTTGAAAAGATCAATGGAAATGTATTAGTGGGAGTCTTACTGGATTATACAGGAGTGCTGCAAAGAGGAAGGGATTCGTTTGTTCTGCCTACCCACTATAGACAGTACAACAAGAAGTTGTCTTAACCACAGGGGAAAAAAAAAAGGAACAAAAAAGAGTTTGTGGTAAAAAAATTCTGCATTAGTGAAGAGTGCAAAGGACTAAAAAATGTAGAAAATACCTACTACGAGTGGCCCTTGAGAACAGGTTAGACAAACACCTGCCAGGAACACCCTCAGAGTACAGGCCCAGACAGAGATGGTTCCATGTGATTAAACAGTATCTCCTGATTTCTGCATACTCTTTTTCCTATTAAAAGTGTTTTGCAGAATGTATCCATTATGCATTTTAGTCTATCTCCACTTTTTGGCCAAGGGTCAAGTGTTTTTGACCTAGGGCCAAGTGTTCATTCACTCACTGAAAGCTGTAGCAAGGAGATCTATGTTTGAGGACTAAAAACCATACCTGTTTTAACTACTTTTGTGTTAAATAAAAAAAAAAGTACCTGACTTTGGGAGGGAAAAAAATAATACAAAAAATGAAGTAATAATTTAGGAAGTACAATCCACTATGAGATATCTTGAGGGCTAGTAAGGCCTGAGAATATTCTTGCTAAACTAAACGTCTGCACACTTTGGCTGAGAAGCAATACATCTGACTTGTCAACTTGTGCAGTATACTGTATTTTATTTCTCTTTCAAAAAATTTGAAAAGCTATGTAAATTCTAGAAAGGCATATACAACATCTGGTACCTGACACTTAAATGCACTTACTACTTGTACTTAGAGACTGAAATAAAGGAAATTAAGAAAGAGAAATTTCAAAAGTGACAAAGCAAGAACACAGCAATATTTTTATGCCCTATCCTTCTCTGGGTTCGTTTGTCAAATAAACCACTACATCGAACAAATGATCTGACTCCCTTCTCAAAGCCTTTAAGAATTTTTTCATCCTTTGCACATGATTTAGCAGCTCTAACATTTATTCATGGAAGAAGGAGGTGGCCAAAAATTAGGAGTTAAGGAAAAGGTTTGTCAATGGACAGCACAGTCACACTAATAAGTATGGGAGCAGACGGTGCAAATACTTTGGTAATAAATAATTATTATTTGAAGTGTCGCACACAGGCAAGAATCTCTGGGGGTCTCTAAAAAAAAAAAGCTCTTGCACCACTGCACTGCTTAACTTCTTACTTCAATTAAGTTATCTCCCTTTCAGTAAGAACTAAAACCAACAGGATTCCTACAGGCTCCAGCAGGATGAACAGTACGAAATTTCAGGCAACTACGAGCTACAAAACTGGCAAGAGAATCAATTTTATGGTAAAATCTTGCTACATTTTAAGCATAGTTTTGTTTAATGCTGCAAGACACGTGCGTCCACTTGATTAAACCGTCTTTAGCAGTATGAAAATTTACGGGACTCTGTGCAGTCAAGAAATTATCTAGGGTAGAAAAGACTCCAGGTTTGATCCCAAAATATTTTTTCCTCTATTCTTGAGATAAAGTGCAGAATGAGGTAACAATTCCAGTCCAATATTATTATCAGCATATTAAACTTCATCTACATTTGTGAAGGACAGGGTCAAATAACATATTCATGAAGAGTAGTAATTTACACCTCAGTATCATCAATTTAAAGGATGAGTGTGAGGCGTAGAATAAGTGAACAGCTTAATTCTTCTGCTGGAGCAAATGCAGAAGCAGCACAAGCGGAATCCGAGACAGGATGGCGAAACCACGGCTGTATCTCAGCCAGCCCTCCAGCACATCACAAACCTACCCTCTGCCATGGCTTGTGCCAACACAGCTAAGCACGGACACACACCTCGTTCCCACTGCAGGGAAGGTGGTGTCTGCACCAGGCACACACGTGGAGAACAGGGCTGACACAGTAAAAGCCGCCTCCCCAGGAGCTGGGAGCAGAGGTGACAATGTTTGTGTTACCTGCCGGAGACTCATTTGCTTACTGTATTCAGATTGGGTCAGACCGTGGGTCTATTTGTTTTTCACTTGCATGAAAAGAAAAGAGAGAGCACTCTCTTCCCCTCTCATAAGGAATTTCCCTAAAGGCCCATAGACATGTATATGTATACACATTTCAATAAACCACATTTCCTCTGCTGATTATATTTTTTCTCTATTTCCATTTCAACCTAGTTGAATGGGTTGTCAGTGACAGTTTGGCTAACCCTGACTTGTCCCAGTATGTAAATTAGATCCCCCCCCTCCCTTACTTTAATTCCCTAGAGTGGTATTTTTCCTGTATTTAAATTATTTTACTACCTATTAATTGGACAATGAATCCAGACCTGGGTGTTTGCCTATGCTAATAAATATATAATAATGAAATGAAGATTTCTGGGACTAGCACAGTGACATAAGACATACACTGAGAGTTCTAAGCTTTATTAATGATGTACTTATGCAATATGTGGACTAACTGTGAAATTGAAGGTTAAAACATCTTTGAAACTTGACCAAAATCAAAATATGCAAAAAGGAAATCAAAACCAAATATGCAACATGCAATACACAATCACTGTACTACAGGAATAATAATTGCGGAGGCAAGTCAGTAGTCCAAGCAGGATCAGCCCAAGCCATAGGACATCAGGCACTGCATTCACCAGTTTATTTCCAGGCAGCAGAGCAGACGAAGTCCATTCATAAAATCCTCTGGCCAATAAAGAAACTTCCTGGACTAAATCGAAAGAGAAGGACACATTACCTCACTTCAACCACACCACAGTTTTGTTTACTGTCACTGATTAAGGGAAGAAAACATTCAGCCACGTCCACACTTCACCAGCACAAAGAACTGCTGAGAAGCAGCATCAGTTCTGTTTCAGCAATAAGACTTCACCAGTTTCTCTAGAGTCCAGGATTATCAACTCTCAAAGGAAGAACAATAATGCTTTATTTCCTCAGTCAAAACCATACCACCTCTTCAGCTTTCTCACACCAACTTTATAACAATTTGCTTACAACTGCAATATCTGAATGGGCTTTCCTCACTGGAAAATTCTCAGATTTAGTGCTTTTCTGAAGGCCCCCAGTATATTTCTTTTGCACTGTTAATGCCATTGCCTCTGAAATCAAGGCTGCTGGAAACAACATAAGCCTGAACCCAGACCTAGTGTAACTGTGCTGAAAAAAAAAAATATATACAAACAATTCCATAACACCTGGGTGGAAGATTTATATTACTATTATACTCTAGATAATTCCACAGTGGGATATGAAAGCCAATAAATAAAGTGATTTTCAGTTATCGCTTACAGAATTAATCTCAGAGAAATAGCCCAGTGGACAAATACTGAAGGTCAAATTTCTTATTTTTTTTTTTTAATAAGCAGGTAGATTAATAGCATTAGACAAGTCTTGTTTAGGAAACCTAAGTCAACAGTACTTAAAAAGCAGTGTGCTGGATAGACAGACTCAGACATCTTAGAGGAGACAGCATTTCTTAGCATCATGAACCACTTGGTAAGTTACAGCGGAGTGTCTTCTCCAGAGTGCAGAGTTTTTGAGAAAGTGAAACTACAGAGTCAGGGAAAAAGAACTGCTGCTGCCTACAGACTGCATTGTTGGGTGGCAGTAGTGAAGGTCAGTGATGGAAATCTGCTGGGCTCACCCATCCATCCTAAAAATCCAAGTAATATTAAGAGTTTTCAATTTCTACCCCAATATTTCTGGCCTAGCTTGGCCTGCCCTCCATCTCATGTTAGTGGCTTCTAGCCATTGCAAGGGACAGCTAGACTTTTTTCATGTTCAACCAGGAATCAATGTGAGAGGTGCAGAATAGATATGTAATTAACCCAAATATGTGTGGGATGAGATAGCCTGATATCCAGACCTCTGTGTGAAACCCTCTGTCATGATCCATTTACAGCTGAAGTGTCAATATAGACAAAGGAAAACTGAAAGAACTCAGAAGTACTCCAGTCTGTGTGTGAGTGTCCATGTGAACTTCAGCCAAGGGAGATTGTGGGGATGTGTGTGCATGTACTGCTCAATCAATGCTCTCAGTTTGGGACAGCAGACTTGCAAGAATGGATGGAAGAGGCAGGAAGTCCAGTGCAATTATTCCAGGCTTTCATCATTACTAGGATGATCATGCTTCTCTCTATCCTCCCCCAGATGGATTTAGAATAGCAACCTACAGATTTCTGTGTAGCAGCAAAGAGCTACACAGGTTCAGCTATGTTCTGACCCAGTCCCATTTCTGAGCAAGCGAAAAACAGGATGGATGGCAGAGCACAAACACTGTTTGCCACCACTATCATACAACTTGTTGAATTTGCCTCACTAGTACCAGGGCAGATTGTGTAAACTACCTGCCTAGTAAATTTGGTCCCTTGAGTTTACAGTGTAGTATGAACTCTAGCTTGATTAATCATGTAGCAGTTCCCGAATCCTGCTCTATTCACTCAGAGGATAACACCAATTTTTTTAAGTTCTTTTTTTACAAGCTTCTAGAGGCCCAAGTCCATCTTTAAAGCTCTTTATTAGTTCATTCCTGAAATCCAAACATCAGACCAAACCTGGAGCAGGTTACAGATGCCCTTGAACCCTTTGGTTTATTTCCACTTCTATCAACAGCATTAAATCAACAGCTTCCATAATCAACTGAAAATACCTAGTGCCATCCTGGGATATCAAAGATTCAATTCTCTATACTCTCATCATACTTACTTTATAACATGCATAAGAGTTACTTCAGTATCTTGTAATTCTCAGCTACCTTTTGATATTTGGCATTTCATTTTAAAGCCCCAGCTTTGAGACTTTAGCTGGGAGTTTGGTAGCTTCATGAGAAAGCATACCCCTAAATTTGATTTTATATTGTGAATTAAAGTGAGTTTAAAGAAAAACTGAGTCTATAAAATCTTAACAGTTTTGGAAAAATAGAAGCCAAGTAATTAGCCAACATTTAATTCTACTTAACAAACAAACAGAAAAAATACAGCCTTACATCCCTCTTGATTCAAAGTCAACTGACTTTATTTTTGTGATGTGATTGGGGGGGGGTTCAAACACTCAACACTAAGAACTGCCCTTTCAATGAATTCACATCCCACAAATTTGGATCCATATTTAAGTGTACAATAGAAATTCAAGTCTGAACAGCTAAGTGAATACAGCCACATTGTGAAGAGATAAGCTATGAATGAATAGCTTAATTGGACACTCGCGAAATTAACTTGTCAAAAGTAATTACTCTATACATGATCCAACTGGAAATGTTTTATATCACCCACAAGTTGAAAGAGAATTTATGCTATTCCTTGGCCTTTAAAAGATACATTCAGAATATGCTAATATTTACTGAATTGCTATTATTAATTTGTAAACTTTAAAGTATTTTGGTAAAAAGAGACAACAAATTCACTTTTGTTCAGTTCTGAAGAGGTTAGCAGATACATTGACCATATTTTTAATGAAAATTCTCATACTTTCTTCTCCTTACGTTAACGTCATCCTGGCTAGAGGTATATGTTTGTTTTCTGTGTGTAACAATAAAAGCTGATTTAAAATTAACAGATGGAGACTGGAAAAGACCAAGTAAACACAATCACAAGTAAGACACACAAGCAAGTGTCCATATTTCAAAAGAGTGTAAGGAAACAAAAAAAAACAAACAAATCCAAAAGACAAAACCAGACATGCATTGAGAAAGAAGATTCCAAGAGGAAGTAAAAATCTCTCTCAGGACCTAAAAGAAACAGTAAACTTCGCATAAGCCATACAGAAGTAAATAAACTGCTTCCTGAACTAGACAGTTCTCATCTAGTACCATGAGATAGGAGATCAAAATTGGAAAAATAGAATGTGTTGATTCACAGATATATTTCTTTCAGCCATGCATAAGGCAGCTGCATATCTGTTCAAAATAAGGTGTCATTGAATTTCCACCTTAGCAACACAGGAAACAGTAGAGTGTGTGTAAATCCAAAGTATGCCTTTGAGGCCATGTAACCTTCAGATATAGTTGCTACTGCAGGCCTGGCCCAGCAGAAAGATTCTTCTTTTCATGCAGTAAAAACACAGGAGTTATCTCGTGCCTTGGCAGAGCATCCCCTCTCCTACAGACAGTGCCCTGATGGAAAAGGCTTCCTACGCCATCACCCACGCATTGCCTTAATCTAAACAGCAGCAGAGAACAACACAAGAGAGATCAAACACCTTGTTAGAACAAAAACCAGCAACGTATTCTTATGCCACTGCCACTACTTTTGGCCACTACTGTGAGCAGCAACAGAAAGAAAATACTTCTGAAGAGAAAGCTATGCTACCATACTATAAATGCTAACATCTAGAAAGGAAAGAGAAGGACACATGGCAAGGCTGGAAAGCCTGGTCTCTAAAGTGCCTTTGGCAAAGTTGTTATGGCAATTATTTAACACATGCTACCTCCTTTGGGTTGGCTTTAGCAATGGGTTGGGCAGTCAAACCCAAATTCTTACTCAAATCCCCCAGAGTTCTGTTTGAACAAGTCCTGTAAAAGCAGCCCTTTGACACAGTCTCAGTATTCTGTGCTGCTGTGAATTCCCTGCACAGGCTGCTATCCCGGACAAAGCAAGGAGGAAATACAAACTCCAAAGATTATCCAATGTATTAAAACTTAATGAGCCGTTGCCCCAATACGTGCAATGCACACAACACCTTTTACATTCTGGCTTCAGACTACAATTTACTAATCAGCTACTGAAGCTGAAGCACCTCAGTCCCAAAGCAGTTACTGACTGATTGGTTAATAGAAGTTCTTACGGAGGGAATTTCACTTCCATAATGGAAGAATTTCATCTAATCCGAGATGATGAAATTGCTTGCTGAAGCACTTCAGTCTCAAAGTAGTTACTGATGGACCAGTTAATAAAAGTTTCTATAGAGAAAATTTCACTTCCATCACCAATCTGAGGTGAGGTTAAAAAAAAAAAAAAAAAGGAACCCCATAAAAAAACCCTCAACCTCCCCAAACAAACAAACAAATCTAATCCCAAAATCTCTACATACAGGACAAACTTCACATAAAATCAAAAGCTCCCAAGCCCCAATTTCTTCCCCCCTAAAACAATGATTGAACAATAAAAACTAAACCAAATACCTTAATAGCACTTAATTATTTTCCTTACCTTTAAAAGAACACTAAAATAGGTATTCTACTATCAGTGTATTTTGTACACTGGCACAGGACTTTAAAAGGTCTCTTGTCCACAACACTGCACAACTAGTCATACTTTTTTCAAAGAATAATTTGGAAAACAAACTCTGCAAAATAATATGTACAAAACACTAAGAGTCTTCAGTGGGGCAAGTTATCCCATGAGAGCAAGGGATAACTCAGGTCAAGTTCAGCAGAAGGGACAACTCCCAGGTGAAGTTCAAAATGAAATAAAAAGGCACTGGTTAGTTATCAGCCTATTTCACATCAGCTGTGGTTACTGGTGGGCAGCAGCTCACACCAGTCAGCATCAACTGATGGTACCACAGAAAGCCCAAGGACAGAATAAATGACTCAAGAGGAAACCCTTGATTGAAATTTTTTGGCAGTACTTTCCATTACAACACTAGATACACAAGTAACAAAGCACAAAATGTTTGTACTGCTCCTGTGTGTTCAGGCCCGTTTAATACCCAAAGGCTCTCGTTTCTCCAGGTTGTCACAATTTGTCTGCACTTGCAAGCTCTCAGTTAATGCCTGTGACTAACACACTATCTTCACCGGGTCCATGGAGAAATCATAATCTGGATCCAAAAGCAATGAGTCTGCAGGAAAGGAAAAAAAAAAAACAAACAAAGCCAAAACCCCATAAAAGCACCAAAACCAACCAAAAACTGCATCAAATTGTGAGATGAATGTTTAATTTCAAGGGCTCTGCCGTTCTCTTTGCATTCTCAGGAAGAGGCAATGTTCACATTTTTTATTTCACTGTAAGAAAAGTTACCAAGCACATAGGTATGGCATAAATACAGTACAGGGGGGAGAAAAAGCCAGACACACCATAAACATTCTTGTCACTTATTACTAAAAAGCAGAACATAAACCAGATTTTGCTTTGAATGCCACAGGCACTGTGTGAAGATGAAGACAGCAGTGCAACTATGCAATTAAAGAGAGAAAAATTTATGGTGCAGAGTGAAAACATTATATCCAGCAGGACAAAGCTTTCAACATGCGCTCTTCAAGCCCATCTGGGTTACACATAACACAATGTATAGGTGTATACATTTGAAGGCAAGGAATACACAAAAAGTTTTGAAAATAACTAGCTAACTCCTAAATCAATCATAAGTAAGTGAAACAGAAGTCTGTGTTCCTACATAGGGAAAGGATAGGGCTGTCTCGCTTCAGCATCTGCAACTTTATTCAAAGCTTTTGAACACTTACTTGCAGTATTTTCCTTCATTTCTATTTCTGCTGTGCTTTTAGTGAAGTAATAAATCCCGAAGTTCCATCTGGACAACATCTTTTTTTCACATCCTTATTGCTTTAGACAATTAAAATCAATCCTTCGCATTAAGAACAATAAAGGCAGCCCTTAAGCATCAAGTATCATCTTTAAAATATCACCTCCTCAAATTGGCTTCAACCTACTAGTAATCTCATGTTTTAAAGAAATCTTTCCCTTATAAGCAGCAACTTGACAGAATTTAACATTTCAAACTATCTTTAGATTGGTTTGATTAAAAAAATTAATTTTAGACTAAATTAATGACATTATTATAACCAGCTTACTCCCAGCACTACATTGCTTGACAATTCCTTCAAAATATTCCTTCACTTTATTCATAACAAAGAAGTCAATAATAATTGAAGGCTTTGTTGATTCCTAATACCATCTTTTAGTCAGGGAAAACACTTTGATGGGTATTCCCAATTTGACTGTTCAGCTAAAATTTTTCTTCTTTAACAAATTTAGCATAGATCTTTGTGTCTATTTTTTCCTAGGCTGGGTTGTCAGTGGAATCTTATAACTGAGAATATGAAAGTTCTTGTTTGAGTATCAGATATGTGAAACTATATGCTGCTGAAATGTTAGATTCATGACTTTTATATATATATATATATATATATAAAGTCATAGACAGCCTATAACAAGAATTATGGCTCTTAATTTGGGAAGTAATGGGCCTCAGACAAAACAGCTCCTTGTAAACTTCAGTTAAAAATTATAAACAGAAGAAAATTACACAGAAATGCAATGCAAATGAAACACAAGAATAAATTAGTCTCACTTCTACATGCTTTTCCCTCCAGTCTTCCTTATTCTAAATGGACCCAAGTAAAAAATCCAAAAGCTAGAAAGACTTTTTAAAGGTTTTTTTGCAGATACCAATACAATTGGAGAGAACATACTAGTAAAATTTAGATCAGCTGAAATATTATCAATCACTTCCTTCTGCATAATCAACACAGAGAGTCCACACAATAAGTTTATTTTACTGTAATATATTACTTACCCTAGCCTCTGCTGTTTCCAAATGCAGTTTCCAGTGCTTGAAAAACATACTATAAACCACTAAAACACATTCCTTATAGACTGAACTATATCTAAGTATAAACCTGACGTAGTTCCAGAATTACAATTCAAACATTTAGAAAACATTGTGCATTATAGCAGGTCCAAATCTAATGGAGTCATCACCCTGTAGGTAAACCATACTGATTTTTAACTAAAAGAAACAAATCCCTAGGCAACTAGGAACCATACGTAGGCTCATGATGTAGATTTTCCAACAACTTAATCACAATGCAATACCAAGACAGCAGTAACATGCAAGGAAATACTCTGATGCCTATAACAGTGGAACTTCACACTGGAAAAATAAGGATTTAATTTAATAAACAATAAGATTAGAGTGGTACTCACCCTTAGATGAGGCTAGTGGAGCTGGACTTCCTCAAACATTGCTTTTACCAAATGGGTTTACATGCACCTCAGCTAAAAAAAGCCCAGTGACCACTTCCAGCTGAGGGTCCCAAGAAAAGGGTGGTACCATGCACCTAAGTGAGAGTTTTCAGGATTGCCAGCACCTGATTCAAATCACAGGTGTAGCCAATGCTCAGTGCAGCACTCCCAGGCAAGACACACCAGGTGAAAGCCATCCAGAAAGGTGTTAATACACAGGTTCCTCACAGCTGCACCAAGGATACTGCTTCTCTTCAACAGCACAGCCTCTGAGGAACAGGGAATTCACCTTCTACACCAGAACCTACCTGTAACTTACATGTTTTCATTTCTGTTTATAGGAATTGCCTGTGCATACATATTTCTTGCGATGTTTTATTTCCTAGCCAAGTCTGGCCCTTATTTATCAACTCGTGAGTTATAACAATTTTGGTAAATAAAATAAAATGGCACTACGTCCCAATTAGGAAATTGATGTCACTTTGATACAAGACTCCTCAAATCATGAGGAGTTCATGTTACCCAATCAATCACTGCATCCATGCANTTAATGACATTATTATAACCAGCTTACTCCCAGCACTACATTGCTTGACAATTCCTTCAAAATATTCCTTCACTTTATTCATAACAAAGAAGTCAATAATAATTGAAGGCTTTGTTGATTCCTAATACCATCTTTTAGTCAGGGAAAACACTTTGATGGGTATTCCCAATTTGACTGTTCAGCTAAAATTTTTCTTCTTTAACAAATTTAGCATAGATCTTTGTGTCTATTTTTTCCTAGGCTGGGTTGTCAGTGGAATCTTATAACTGAGAATATGAAAGTTCTTGTTTGAGTATCAGATATGTGAAACTATATGCTACTGAAATGTTAGATTCATGACTTTTATATATATATATATATATATATAAAGTCATAGACAGCCTATAACAAGAATTATGGCTCTTAATTTGGGAAGTAATGGGCCTCAGACAAAACAGCTCCTTGTAAACTTCAGTTAAAAATTATAAACAGAAGAAAATTACACAGAAATGCAATGCAAATGAAACACAAGAATAAATTAGTCTCACTTCTACATGCTTTTCCCTCCAGTCTTCCTTATTCTAAATGGACCCAAGTAAAAAATCCAAAAGCTAGAAAGACTTTTTAAAGGTTTTTTTGCAGATACCAATACAATTGGAGAGAACATACTAGTAAAATTTAGATCAGCTGAAATATTATCAATCACTTCCTTCTGCATAATCAACACAGAGAGTCCACACAATAAGTTTATTTTACTGTAATATATTACTTACCCTAGCCTCTGCTGTTTCCAAATGCAGTTTCCAGTGCTTGAAAAACATACTATAAACCACTAAAACACATTCCTTATAGACTGAACTATATCTAAGTATAAACCTGACGTAGTTCCAGAATTACAATTCAAACATTTAGAAAACATTGTGCATTATAGCAGGTCCAAATCTAATGGAGTCATCACCCTGTAGGTAAACCATACTGATTTTTAACTAAAAGAAACAAATCCCTAGGCAACTAGGAACCATACGTAGGCTCATGATGTAGATTTTCCAACAACTTAATCACAATGCAATACCAAGACAGCAGTAACATGCAAGGAAATACTCTGATGCCTATAACAGTGGAACTTCACACTGGAAAAATAAGGATTTAATTTAATAAACAATAAGATTAGAGTGGTACTCACCCTTAGATGAGGCTAGTGGAGCTGGACTTCCTCAAACATTGCTTTTACCAAATGGGTTTACATGCACCTCAGCTAAAAAAAGCCCAGTGACCACTTCCAGCTGAGGGTCCCAAGAAAAGGGTGGTACCATGCACCTAAGTGAGAGTTTTCAGGATTGCCAGCACCTGATTCAAATCACAGGTGTAGCCAATGCTCAGTGCAGCACTCCCAGGCAAGACACACCAGGTGAAAGCCATCCAGAAAGGTGTTAATACACAGGTTCCTCACAGCTGCACCAAGGATACTGCTTCTCTTCAACAGCACAGCCTCTGAGGAACAGGGAATTCACCTTCTACACCAGAACCTACCTGTAACTTACATGTTTTCATTTCTGTTTATAGGAATTGCCTGTGCATACATATTTCTTGCGATGTTTTATTTCCTAGCCAAGTCTGGCCCTTATTTATCAACTCGTGAGTTATAACAATTTTGGTAAATAAAATAAAATGGCACTACGTCCCAATTAGGAAATTGATGTCACTTTGATACAAGACTCCTCAAATCATGAGGAGTTCATGTTACCCAATCAATCACTGCATCCATGCATACACACGTGGTCAGCAGATCATACAAGGCAGCTCTGTTAGGCCCCTAAATACTCTTTCCTATGGTCAATAAAAATATCCTTTTCTAATCTCAAGATTAAGTACACATTTTTGTATTTGCCATGTCACATTAGTGGTAGATAGACAAGTTGAATCGATATTCCAGACTGAAATAGTTCATTGTCACTATTAGTTCAAAATTGCAGGGGAAAAAAAAAAAAAAATTTCTCTCTTTATTCTCTCTTTATACCAGCAGGAAAAAAAAAAAAAAAAAAGGCTTTCAAGGTATACAGGTGATCCCAGGGGCCTAAAAGTTTGAAAACATCCCTATGGATCTACTCTTCCAAAAGTCACAACCTCTGCTTCAAAATCTAGCAGAGATTCCTGTCTGTCCCTTATTTCACATGCTGAAATAAGACACTGCAGGCAGCCTGTGAAGTATCTAACAAACACCCCAGGCTGAATATCCCATTCCCTGCTATACCAAAAGGAGACCTCACAGTCTACAAAAGGAGTAAGTATGCATGCTAAGTATGGCTTGCAAGAAAACAGATTTTAGAGCTCAGACCCTAGAAACTAAAATTCAGAGGGATCTTCTTTCAAATAAATGAGATAGACTGCTTGTTTGTGGCTTAAATGATATGCTGTTGGGTTTTTGCTCTCTACAAAATTCCAATTTCCTCTCAGACATTGGTTAAATTCCTACAGTAACAAGAGCCTCAGAGCAAACTGTCCCCTGGGTCTACCCTCTGTAAGATATGAGTCTACACAGTACTGAACTATCATAGCACAAATCTTTATGCAGTGCTATTTTCCTATTCCAAGCCACAGCATGATCTATAAACACACTGCAGTAAGGAACAAATGTAGCCTTTCCCACCTCAAAGCAAGCTGCTGGGAAAGGCAATTATTCCCTGTGATTGACCAGCTTCCTGTATATGGATACATGGACTTTCATTTATTACCTATCTGGTTACTGGCAAAAGGCTGCAAAGGCAAAGGTTCTTCTAATTAAAATTACATTGAGACAATCTAAATCACAAACAATGGCACTTCCCAGTCTTCCTCTCTCTGTAAGACAATGCCTCATACAGCTAAAAGTTCCAGAGGAATTGTTTGGTATGGATTTCAACCCTTTTGTGCTGTCTACTCCCTCCTAAATAATATGCAGGGGCAGAAGTCTGTGCAACCAAGGCAGAGTAAGGCTTTAAGTAACATGATTTTAATATTCATTAGGTTTTAACTTCTTAGCAACTATTTATGAAATCTTCTATTATATCAGGATAACAGGCTTGCAAGTCAAATCTGAAATTTACCATTTCAGAGCCATATTTAGAACCTATCCTGACGGCTGGGTTGAAATGACCTGCCAATCCTTACACAGTATCAAATAATAACTAAATCCAGAGTACATGGAGGACAAATGTAAAGAGGATAAATTTGTTGCAGAAATAAAAAAAAAGTATACTAAAGCTTCCTTCTGAAAAGCATTTTTCACCACAAGACATTGCATAGGCCCCCGCTAAGTCTGAATGAAAATGGTGCTTTCCTCAAATCAGGATTATCAAAAGTTCTTTAATATTTCATCGGCTTAAAGACTACTACACAGGCTTTATATTAGTTTACCTCATATGCAGGAGAAAAGGAAAAGGCCACTCCAATGTTCTTTCCATCTCCACAACATGTACAAGATGACCTGTGGCCAGTTCTTCTCTATTGGAAAGGAATTTATTCTTGGTCTCTCTTTGTTGTACAAGGGAAGGCTATTTCCCAATAAAAGGAACATGACAAACTAATTAAAACAAGATAAATTGTACAAGTAACTATACATCAGTGTCTGCTGAAGAGATCTCTCAACTGGTTCTTCTTACACAGCACTTTCAGGTAATTTATTTAAAATACAAATTTATCAGAAAATTAGTGCTAGGAAACATTGTCTATAAGACATTTTCTTACTAGGGTAAATTATCTTCTGCATGATTCAGACCCATTCAGCACGTCATACTGGAACTAGGGAAGACAAGAGGTCATAAAGGTTCCCAGATACTTCCAAGTGCCTGTGCGCACCGCTGTTCTCTGCTGGGAGATGTCAGCCTGGCTGATGTGAGTGCGAGTGTGAGCGCTCAGCTCCGCCGGCAGCCGCTGACACAGTGCAGGGATCTCATGAACAACAACAGCTCAGTTCCTTCCCATCCCTGCTCCACACACTGTGCCTTGGGACAGAATGGCATTAATTCTGTTATCTGCGCAACGGAGCTACGTAAACATTAAACATGTTGGCACACGCCCTGGACAAGACTCTTTATTACCACAGAACATCCCCAGGCCTGCCAAGACTGAACCTTGCTGCTCTGCATGGAAGAAGTTAGCTCCAAGGTCTCAGCCGCGTGGTACTACATCACTTGATGCCTAAGGCTTGCAAACGGCCGCCGAGAAAACAGCAGCAGGTTCTGTGTCAGCGTGAGCCCAGAAGAAAACCACACACAGGCGCCTGCGAGCCCCTGAGCCAAGCGGCAATGCCCAAGCCTGGCTCCCGCACTGCGGGACAGGCACGGCACCTATGGGCTCGCACCTCAGGGGCGGGAGCGGCGCGCGGCCTGACGGGAGTTGTAGTCCGCGCGCCCGGCCCGCGCTCGGCGCAGCCAGCCCGGACTGCATTTCCCAGGGGGCGCTGCGGGCGCTGCAGCCGCCAGCAGGNNNGGTCTGGCGCTCCGGGCTCGGGCACGGGAGCGGCGGGGCCCTCTCTGAATTCGGCTGCCGAGCGGTGTGAGGCACCGCTGCGGGCACTGCCCGCTCAGCACGCGTGTGTCTCGCAGCGCTCCCCGGAGCGCAGGCGGTGACTGCCGGCAGCGGGGCCGTGACCCCTGGCACGCCTGGCTGCCATGAGAGCCCGCAGCTCGGCGGGCGTGAGCGCTCACGGTGCCGAGAATCCACAGCCAGGGCCGCACCGGCTTTCATGAGCGCGCTTTCCAGGGTTATTCTAGTCCAAAAGAGCGTTTCTCTTCCCGTGGAGTATTGTGAGATTTGGGCGGTGTGCCTGAAACGGAGCATTTTATTTCTGCTGCAGCTGAAAGTCACGGCCTGAACAAGTTCTCCTGTTCTCTGGTGTCCCACGAGTTTCTGCACAGCTGATCGCTTCGAGAAAGTTGTGCAGACACCGGCAGAAAGTGTGCTGGTGGTTCTTTAGGGACACGGATAAACATAATCCTTGAACAAACACGGCAAGAAGCTCCAGGTGCCTCATCAGTGTTGTTAGCAGGATTGAAGGACTGACTGGTGCACGTGCCTTTTTCTCTGAGTGTAAGCCAACACACTGATTAAGCAAAGCCTGGTGTAATTTTTAATGCCATGATATACTACAAAAACCCTTCTGAAGAATACAGGAAACAATGGAATCAGTTTGGCTCCAAAATGTGAAAGACCACATTATTTCTGAAACCTTGAGGCATTTGTACAATCAGTTGAAAATATAGAAGAATAATACTATTTCAGTGAAAGGAAATGTATTAGCTCCTTTAAACATCTGAACCTTAATCATTCATGATAATATTCTTCTTCCTAAAGCATCCATAGAAGTAGCATCTGCATCACTGGTTTGGTGTTTGTAGAGATGTCCTCAGCTGTTGGAGGGCAGATGGAGAACTAAAATCTTGGCAATGTAGAATGTGCACCTTTGGAAGGAAGGCTGTACTTGATATATTTGTTTGATGTTTTTCCATAGCCTGCTTATCTCCTGTAGTTATCTGGGTACTTAGACTGCTGAAGTATTCTGCCACAGAAATGTGATTTCATCAGTGAAATATTATTTGTGCCACTTCATTTGTACAAGGCCAGATAATTACTTACAGAAACTGTCAAGCAATTCATACTGTAAAGGTGACCTTTTTCTCTTGTCCATATAAAGGTTATGGATGTGAGAATTGCAATTACTTTTTAGATGATATGGAGAAGCTTTATTCTGCGGAATACATTCAGAGAACAGTAGCTCTCTAGTTGAAATGATGATTTCTCTGTTACCAGATTACTAATGTTTATGCTAATATTCTAGTAACGCTGCTCTGGAGAGCCACCTTTCCCAGCATGCAAGTGTCTATCTGACAGAGAATACATAATTTATTATGCCACCTGTCTGTTGGAGATTTATCAAACTACCTGAGAAGTAATTCATATTTATGATGATTTGGGGATTTTCACGAGGCACCAAATTAGGGTTCATCCAGCATGCAAGTGTGCCTCATTAATTTCTCTGAGATTTCTCATGTAAGGAAAAGTTCAGAGTTTTAAATTATTACATTTTTTATTACATTATTTTTTGCATATAGCAAGCACTGCCATATATTCCCTGTAGCCTCTGTTCCCCAGTATTTACAATATTGTTTACAGTGCTTTTACAATTACAATTTAATTTTTTAAAAATAAACTAAGCATTCCTAATTCTTCTGTTTCTAGGTTTTCATGGTTTTTAACCATGAAATTGAATTGTTTCTCCCTTCTCTTTCCTTTTCAGCCTTGCTCCATGGATACCAGTTGTGGGTCTGGAAATCCATGCACAGATCAGTTCCAACTCAAAGCTCTTCTCTGGTTCCCAAGTCCAGTTTGCAGCACCTCCCAACTCTTTGGTATCTTTCTTTGATGCGTCTTTACCAGGAACTTTACCAGTAAGTTAAGCTTCAATTTCATTTATGTTGGGATTAATGTCAGACAACTTTGTGTATGTTTCTAATATTTTATTCTTCCCAGGATTTGACTAAAGTTTTATATGTGACTGCTTTTCCTGTTTTTTTAATTTGTTTGTTTCATAACATGAGATGCCTAGGACTGTTTCTTGTCAATTTCCTCACTCCCTAGTTATTGCCTCAGATACTTTATATTCCCTGCAAAGGATTAAAACCAGGAGTGTCTCTTCAAACATAGTGAATGGATTGTGGTATTTCTTTGAGGCCAGAGTGGGTGTGTTTGGTTAGTATGCCGCCCAGGAAATTCCTAAAATATGAGAGATGCCTAAAGCCCAGTGAGAGAAGAACATCTGAGATTTCTGAGTGGCTATTTGATGTTATTTTGCCATATGTTTATTTATCTAGCTGTCACTTGCCATTTGGAATGTCTCACTGAGGGGTTACTTTGCTTTCTGAGTACAAAGTTTCCAATTTAGGAAAGTGTCAACTATTGCCATTTCCAGAGCAAAGCAATTATTTTTAAAAAAGTAATCTGTGTGAGACATTGGGGATTAATAGGTCAGAATAACTAGCTAGCACTTAGCAATAAGGTTTATTAGTGAAAACTTAATGAGTGTTTGAATTCACAGCTTAATTATAACCGTGATGGCTATGACAGTACTGCTGTGGAATTCTCTGAGTGTCTAACAAGTTTAATATAAAAATAAAAGTAAAAAAATTATAACATAAGCTCTTACAATACGGTGAAAATAAATATTTAATAGACTTAGCATTGCTACATGCAACAACTCTGCAGAGACTATAATGGGGTCTAATTATTTAAAGCAGAAATGTTTCACTGACTATATTCATTAAAATACAGATTTGAATTCCAGTTACAGAAATGTATTTTTAAATCTAGGTGAAGCTTTTCATCACTATAAAACAGCCTCAGATAATCTAAAATTGAGAACTAATTTGTGTCTGGATTTCTAGGGTTTGATATATGTCATGATCCTTAAAAAGAAAAATTATGTTGTTATTATTATTTTATTTTTATTTCTGTATTTGCAAAGTTATTGAAAATTAAGGAAGTGAAGTTTCAATGCTGATAAAATTGGGACTTTGCTCTGGTTGCAGTGGCAATTCAGAGCTGAGTTTCAGGTGGAAAATTCTGAAAACTTAGTGGAATGTGCAATAATTTGGTTTTAGAAGAGTCTAGATAGACTTAAAGACAGAAAGATAGTTCCTTTAATTTGGGAGCAGGGCTAGGTTAGTCAGAAAATCCAGAAGAATTCAAGATTCTGGTTTTGGACCTTCTACTTAACCTTCTCGTAATGCACCGTAGTTCTCTCAAATTGTCCAGTGCTTATCTTCAGTCAAGTAGAAAAGCTGTTCTTGAGTGAACAAAAATGAATATTTATGAGGAGTTTAATTTTTTTGTGTGTTACTGTTTAGCAAGGGTGCTGTGTATATGTGTGTCTTTCTTCTTTATTAATGAGACTTTAAAATGAGGCTTGGTGTGACCTTTGTAAGAAGACCCCCAGTACGTGTGGACTTTGGTAGAGAAAATAACTGTACCTGAGAAGGGAACATCCAGATTGGTTAGGTTAATTTTAAAGTAGGGATGCTAAGTTAGGTTCTACTATCTGCTTTTATCTATACAAACAGAAGAAGGATTTTTCTTACTGTAGCACCAGTGAAATTAGAGTTGAAAGTGGATGTTTACAAAATACATGTTCCTGAATGTTAGAATGTGATGCAGAATCCAGTCCGTAATCATAGCTTTATTTTCCCATTGTATCTGCTGCTCGTGAGAGATCAGCATTTGTTCTGGGATCAGATGGGCTTTTCCATGTGTAAAATTTGTACATGGCAATAGAATCTGAAGCAGAATTGGATTTTGGTACGTTTTAAAAGATGGAAGGTTGTTTTTGGAAATTCAGAGTATTTGTAGAGTAAAACCAAACCAACAAAAGCCATTTTAATTAATGTTAGGTCGTTGCCTAATAAGACTACTTAGAAGATAAATATTTGGCCTTTCCTTCGGACTCCATTTTATACAGTAGTTGTGCTGTCTCTAGAAGAGAATGACTACTCTTTTAACCTGAGAACTATGGGGACAGTTTTCAGTGTCACAGGGATTTAAATTTGCTGTATGAAAACACGATGGTTGTGGTAGCAATCTGTCCCAGTATTTGCTTTTTCACAGTGGGAACCAGAAATTATGGTGCTGAAGGGAGCTTTTCAGGTTGCTGTGCATTTCTGGGTCACAATAAGTGTTGGTGTGAGCCTTTGCTGTGTTCTACACAGGACAGGTGGGTCTAGAAGAATGTGTTTAGCTCTTCTCCTGCTTTCCTTTTTGTATTTGCTTCCTGTGAGGTTAATACAGCTTATTTTATGCTTCTGCTGCAAGTAGGCCTTGGGAGGGTCATCACAGTGGAAGTGGCATGGCCATTTCACTGTGTTGTTCTCATAAAGTGCCTCTGAGAGACAGCTACAGGCAAGAGGAGCTGTGCAGGTGTCCTCCTTTTGGCATGAGACAGAAAAAATTATTATAGAATCATAGAATCATGGGATGGTTTGAGTGCCTGGGTCCTTACAGCTCATCTGGTTCCAGCCCCCCTGCCATGGGCAGGGACTCCTTCCACCAGCCCTGAACACTTCCAGGGATGGGGCAGCCACAGCTTCTCTGGGCAGCCTGTGCCCGTGCCTCAACACCCTCAGAGTAAAGAATTTCTTTGTAAAATCTAATCTAAGCCTGCCCTGTGTCAATTTAAAACCATGTCCTATCATTACAAGCCCTTGTCAAATGTCCCTCTGGCTCTCTCTTTAGATACCGGAAAATACTGTAAGGTCTCTCCGAAGTTTTCTCTTCTCAATGGTGAACAGCCCCAACTCTCTCAGCCTGTCTTCATGGGAGAGATGTTCCAGCCCTCTGGTCATCTTCATGGCCTTCCTCACACCCTCTCCAGTGGGTCCATGTCCCTCTGATGCTGGGGGTCCCAGAGCAGGATGCAGCGCTCCAGGAGGGAACTCACAAGAGTGGAGCAGAGGGGCAGAATCCTCTCCCTTGACCTGCTGCCCACGTTGCTCTGGCTGTAGCCCAGAACATGGTTTGCTTTCTGGACTACAGGTGTGCTTTGCTGGCTCATGCTGAGAATTTCCTCAACCAGCTCCCCCAGGTCCTTGTCCTTGGGGCTGCTGTCAATCCATTCTCTGCCCAGCCTGTACTGGTACTTGGGATTGCCCTGATCTGGGTGCAGGACTTTCCACTTGACCTTGTTGAATCTCATGAGGTTTGCTCAGGCCACTTCTCAAGCCTTCCCAGATCTCTCTGGATGGCATCCCTGCTCTCCAGCATGTTGACCACACCACACAGCTGGTTGTCCTCAGCAAATTTGCTGAGAATGCGCCTGATCCCACTGTCCCTGTCACCGACAAAGACATTCAACATTTCCAGTCCCTGTAGTGATCCCTGAACACCACTCATCACTTGTCTCCACTTGGACGTTGAACTGTTGACTGCAGTTCTTGTAGTGCCACCACCCAGCCAATTCCTTGTCCACTGACAGTTTGGGGACTACATCTGACTACATAAATCTGATTCATTTAATGAAATCTGCGAAAGCCTGGGGATTTTACCTTGTGAATGGATTTGGCAGTGATCTTGGCTTGGTATCTCAAGAAAACCTGTTCTATACATGGTAGCAAATCATGCATTAGACCTGCAGACTGGACTAAAATTCTTCTGAGCATCCATAAAAGTGCTTGCCCTCCAATCTGATTTAGCCTCTGAAAATTCTAAGAGGCTTTAGAGAGGTTTTTAAAGCTGAAACTGGACTCATAGGGAAAGACTCCATGATTATCTATTTTCATGATGGAGGTGGCTGACTAAAGGTTAATTATAGCTCAGCCACAGAAATAAGACAGTAGATCTAATAGCTAAAGACTGAAACCTATTTGTCAGTGCTTAGCCTTTGTCGCACATTTTGTGTTTATCTCCTGCATGACTGAAGTGAAACCATGATCCTATTGTAAGCAATCTTTTGTAGGTAAGTATATAAAGAAATAATCTAGGATTTACATAACCAAAGTTTAAATTAATAAGATTGGAATGAATATTAGCTCTACAGTCTTAAATGTCTTGGGTTTTTTTTATGTATCTTCTCATGCATTTGAATTTCATTCTCCTCTTAGTGTGAACAGCATCTGTTTTATCTTTTTTTTTTTTTATACAACAGACTTTTCAAGGAACACATGAGGCAACCAGATCACTCCTTTTCATGGAAGAGAGCAGTGCTAGAGCAGCTATCATCCCTTGTTCCTCCAGGCATTTCACCTCTGGCACCTTCAGCTCCGAGCTCAGGCTTGTCCGAAGCTGGCGGATGCCAGCGCTGTGCTGCACTGAGAGCGCCTGGGTCACGCTCTTGCCTTGCAGTGCTCAGGGCGCTGCCCAGCCATGGGACTGGGCTAATTCCCAATTTGGGATCATAGAGGGTGTTTCTATCTGCTCTTGACAGTGGCAGGTACCCAGTATCTTTCCAGATGTTTTGGGTGATGGATACCAGACTTAAATAACATCTACTGTTCATCAGAATGTACAGGATTTATCTGATGCATTTGCTTTCAAAGGCTCTGAGAGGTTTGTGTGAGATTTTGGTGGATCTGTCTCTCAGCTATTGCTACTGGAACAGAAACAGCATTTGAGACCAGAATTTATACTTTACAGCTTGAAACTAAATTTTTTTTGATATCCTGTGCCTGTTAAATCTGGTGATTGCAACAGCTGCTTTACCAACTTGTGATTTCAATTTTGTTTTGACATTTCTGCTGGCATGCATGTAGATTTACTCCCTTCTTGTACTACTTTGTTTTGAAAAAAAGCTTGCTTCTTAGCTTGACTTTTGATAACTACAGTTTTAATTGCATGCACTTTTCATGGGAGCTGAACAGTCTTCTGATCGTTCTACGGATGGTTTTTAGCTTCCATTACATGCATTTTCTTCTTTTCTCAGAATACATAGGATGGCCAGGTTTTTGTATCCATGAGCTCTCCTCCAAAAATAAATTAGTGGCAATTCCTGATGAAAAACGTGAATTCATGCTTGTTTTAAGCCATTTACCTATGTCTAGGTTCATTTATACTTCTCATTACTTATTTCAGTAAAACCATAGTAATTGTACTTAGGAGAAAAAAGAGGCCTTTTGTTTTTTTATAGAATTTGATGGTACATTTCTGTTACAGTTCTTACTTTCCTGATAATATTTGGGTTTGCAACATGCATTGTACGGTCAGTGCTTGAGAGTCTTTTCTTGCTTGCACAGTCCCAGCTTGCTGGGCTTGCAGTCCAGAAAGCTTCTATTAAGTAAATTCCAAATAATTTAGAAAAAGACTAGAGGGCTGAATTAGGCTTTTAAACCATTGCTCCCTGAGGATGTCTTTGTGGTTCATAGACTCTTAAATGTCCAAGTTCATGGTGAATTAAAACCTGCCTACGTAATTTCAAACTAATGATCAGTTCAAAGCTCTTGTACTGGTCAGAAGAGGCCTTTGAAAGATTATCAGATGCTGGCTTCAGGTGTCTTTTCAGGACTGGGTTATGGTGCAGGTTGTTTCTCATGCTATTTCTTTGTGTTCCGTAGGATCATTCACAGCCCCAGGATTACCTCTGGAACCAAACTCCTTCACTGTGGTCTGAGAAATGTTATATTTCTTCCATTACTGCGGTTGCTTAGCTCAACTTTATATCATACTTAGGCCATTTTTTCTGGAGACCTCCCTGCTCTTGTGTGTTGAAGTATTTTGTGACATCTGTTGCTCCTCTCTCAACCTTTGAAGGAGTCTCTTGTAACATTTTCTCTTACTTTTTGCTAGGTCTCATATATTTGTGAGTATTTCTGACCCTCCTTCTGGATGTTTTAATCTTTTTGTCAAGGCTAACAATTCAGGTTGGGCTATCTCCTTAGCACCTCAGTAAGTGTTGAGCTCTCTGTTTCTTCTTGTTGGCTGAACTGTTCATCCTTAACAGGTCCCTGTGGCTGATGCAAACCTGCCAGTTAGAACGGCATTCAGTTGATACAACACCTTGTTATCATTTATTTCAGTAGATCCTTCAATGCGTGTGTATTTTCTCTTACCTCCTTTGTGTTGTTTCATTTTAATCGCTTTACTTTTTGCTTTACCACAGGTGTTTTTCCATTTAGTAGGGGAGCAGGAGTTGGCAGTATCTCATTTCCTTTCACACAGTCCTATCACTGCAGTTATTCTGCCGTTTTTGGCACTTTTGGACAGCACAACCACCACATGACATATGAATGTCACCCCTTTCTGAATTCCTTTGGAAATTGCTGCTGAAATGCGCATTAGATTTTTGCAGTAGCTTTTTTTCTGTGGGCTGGGAATTTCTTTGAGTTGGACCTGAGAGGGGATTTGTTGCAAATTGCTATTAGCTCTGCTATCAGTCACTGTAGGTGTTCTGGCATCCTTAAGTTTTTGATTTGATTTCATTTTCTCATAGTATGTAGACAGTCTGGTTCCGGGTGACTCCATTTGAAAAAATGCAAGGTGGTATTTTGTGTTAATGTGCACGTAAGCAGTGCTCTCTTAAGCAAAATTTCATGGTTCTACCAATTTCTTAGCATTTTAACTTTGCTAACGGACCTTTTGCTACTTCATTCTTCTTCTTAGCAATTGTTTCTTTGAAGAGCTTTTCATTAAAAGGTGTTTAGGGAAGCATTGTCCGACTAATGACAGATAATTGTAGACTGGGTCTTTGTTATCTTCACGTTTAGGTGTCTGGTGAGTAATGTTGCATAGCTGTCAGGTTTTTTGTATTTTGTGTGAAACTTACCTTGGTGCAATTAGGCTGTAATTGGTTCCTGGGGTAAAATTAATTTCTTTGTATTCTCTCTGATTATCAGTCACCTTGCCACCTTAAATATGATTGTGTTTGATTTTGTGAGGATTATGTAAATTTCTGCAAGTGATGTTTATTAGTTACATATGCAGATTTTGCCCCAAGGACTATTGTTTTCTATACAGAAATGTTTATTTTGCAGTTTTGCTGCCAAGTTCAGCCAAATTTTCCTCCAAAAATATTAGGCTTGTAGAGGGTTGTTACAACTACGTTAGCAAGCATATGAAGAAGAAATTATCTGTATAGTCTCCTCACTGATCTCAGCTTTTTTGGGGGCTACTGTTCTTCAGATACTTGTGACACTTTATACTCATTTTGGAATGTTTAATGAAATGAGGAGAAGATGGGAGAGTCGTAGAAGAATTTTGGGATCACTGCTTAGGTAAAACAGATTAGGGATATTTAAAGAAATTAGTCTCTGTTGATTCTGCTATTGCAGAACAACTTTGTTAAAAGCAATTTCCATTTGCTCTCTTACAATTTCTCTCAAATAATTTCCTGATAGCTCTTTGCAAGACTTGTTGCATTATGTCACCTAATGTTTTCCCAAATTAGTATGACATTTTATCTATGTATAAAAGACCACTTGTGGTTTACTCCTAATTTGTGTATTGTGCAGTCTTTGGAGATCTGGGTCAGCCTGCAGGGAAGGATCTGAGAACAAATAAGCAAGTTTTGGGAGATAGCTGTTGGAGAAAAAAGGAATGAGGGAGTCGGAGCAAAGGGCTGAGAGTTTAGTGTGGGCTCTCAGACACACAAAAATTGCAAGAAGCCCAGGGCAGATAGCCAAGACTTAGAAATAATAGAAAATGACAGTAAATGGGTATCAAAGGTGAGAATTTGTTACAACTCAGAAAACCGCAGAGCTGGCTCTCACCAAGCCTACGAGCAAAGGACCATCTGCAAGGAGAAACAGAGTAGGAGCTTACAAACTTTATTTAAAATGTAAACTTTGGTTTTCAAACTGTTTTGTCCTAAATGCTCTGAGTGTCCTCATATAAGAAATTAAACAATCTAAGTTATGTTGAAGAAGGCATATGATACTCACATTCAAAAGCTTTTATTTTTCTGTAACTCGGTGTAGGAAGAAAGGTCTGAGATGGTTCTCCTTAAACATCTTGTTGCCTTTGGATATGATCATAGTCTGTAACTTAAGTTTTAGCCATTGCTCAGTCCCCTGCCTGCAGCAGCAGTGAAATGTCACTGGATCTTCCTGCATTAAATGTGCCCTGGATCAGATAGCACTAGCAGTGATTTAAATTCCAGCAGGCATTGGAGAGGGAGCATCCTTGTGACAGGTCAAAAAGCACCATGTGGCAGATGCAGAAGATTAGTGTTAACAAGGAGAGCATGGATGTTAGAGAGGTCCTGGACTTCTTTGTGGGAGCACCACATAAGCACAGCATTTGGTTATGAATTTCATGAACCACTGTATCACCATTGCATTGTCCCATCTTCTCTCTGGGTTCTCCTGCTTGGAACTGGTTCTGCAGGGTAGAATTTTATTTGTTTTTAGATGCTGCTGATGGGATCAGAGATATGATCTGGATTGGCTGTGTCCCAGAAAACAATTTGTTCTATTGAGAGCCCTGAGCACTTTGCCCACACAGTGTTCTGAATGGAATTTTCCTTCTGTGTTTCTTCTAGCAACTCCTGCTGGGCTGAGAAGCCTTAAAGTCTGTCATTATTGAAATATCTTTGTATCTGGTGTTACCTTTGTTTTTCTTGCTCCCAGGGGTCAGCATTTTTCTGTACTGGTGCTGCATTTTTCTGCTCATCACTGACACTAGAAGATGTTTCTTCCATCCTAAGCCTTGTGATAAGAAGCTTTCAGCCTAGCTCTTCAGCTTTGAGAAGGTGTGCCCTCTTATTTTGTGGAGAACACCTGAAGCAGCGTGTTTGGGAGCTGGGAGCTTCTTGATGGCACAACTGCCTGGTTTTTAGGCATGACTGGAATCCTTGTGTGCTGCATCACCACAAGCCAGCTTTTCCAGTAGACCAGGTTAGCAGTAATACGTTTTGTATAGCAATGTGTGGCTTTGGTACCAGACTATGGAAAGGTGAAGTTACAAAGTGCATTAAGTATGTTTAATGCCCCTTGTTGCCTGGTTCAGCTTCTGAGTTGCCATTTTGGTTTCCTAAGCTGGAATCTCTTTTGATAAAGCTAAGGCCTCAATTTAAAATGTCTGGTGCTTCTTCCCCTTCTGTCTGTCTGGCCTCTTTACTTAGGGACAAGCACATAATGCTCATAGTAGGGCAACAGACATGTTGTGAAGTAGCATGCTGGGGTAAGTGCAGAGGACACTAAACTGAAGCATTTAAAAATTTCTCTGAAATTTGATTCCTCACGTTTTGGAATGTGGGTTCTTTGAACACCTAAGAAAATGACAGGACTTAAGTTGTCTTGACTTTTAAATTGTTATTGCATGCTTTGGGGGCTGGAGTCTGGTTGTAACCTATAGAAGTAAATTTGGGAAATGGTCAGCTCTTGATTTATTGTGTGTACATTGTGTACACACACAGCTCCAGTTGGTCCATTGTCTGTCTGTGGGAGGATGCCAAGGCAGAATGCTGCAGAGCAGTAAGTACTCATCTACAGTGTCAGCCTGAACAGCCACAATTACACTGGGACTAAGTACAGAGAAGGGTGTTCTATTTTGAGGTTTAACTTATGATTGCGCTTCAAAGAACCATATATTGCAGCAATTTGGTACTTTTAACACAGCTAGAATAGTAAGAGTGAGTATATCCATTAGTAGAAGCAAATAAAAATCAGAGTGAGATGAAATAGGAGTACTTGAAAGTGTGATTAGATATATCTGTTGAGGTTTCTAAAGATTAGTGTCTGGTCTACAGAGAGCTGGCTGAGTACATTGTACGACTTCCTTCCTTCAGATTATTTTGAATGAAAAGGAGCTAAAATTAAATATTTCTTAGATAAACAGTTCTGTAGTTAATCTGATTAAGGCTGATTTTTTTCGTGATTGTAAGTAGGACTGAAGGTCTTAAGATAGCCATTGAATATTAAAACTGTTTTATTAAAATACATGACCCTCACAAATTTCTGGGGAATTATTTTCATTTTACTGTTTTTAATACAAGGAATATTTTCTTCTGTGAGATAGGCTTCCTGGGTGCAAATGTTATTGCTGAGATTATTGTTGTTTTGTAAAAAGTGGCAAAAATAAACTTTTTCCAGGAGAGTTATTTAAGTATTTCTTCTTTTTCTCCCCAGTTATCCTATATAATACAAGCAAAACAAGAAGCTGCATACCTACCCTCTTTAAAATCTAAACACAGTCATTTACTAAATATGGAAACATACATCTTTACCTAAAAGGGTGCCAACTTTCTTTAATACATTAATATATGGACTAAACCTGTTGTTAAAGAAAAAGCTGTTAGAAAATTGCTGTTGGTGGGAATTTTTGCCATCGAAGGTATTGTGTATAGTTTTGAATAGCTGTTGAATATTGTACTTCAGACTAAGATCTTGACTAAACTGAGCTTGCAAATAAAGATACATTTTTAAAAGGAGTCTTTCCACATGTGGTCTAGATGTAAAGAATAGACAAGTAGTAGAAAAAGAGATCTTGGTTGGACTGTTCTTTCATTCCTTTAGTGCTCAGTTACCATGGTGCTGTAGCAGGAGACTGTAGCTACCAGGGAAATGGTGCTGGTGTTGTGATGCCCTGTAAAGGTTTTTCTTGAGTTTCCAGTGCAAACAATTTACATTTCCTTTTGTAAGAGCTCTTGAGGATTTCCTTCAAATACTAGGAGGGGTGCTTCTGAAGAGCAAAAATATTGAAGAAGTCTTTATAGACTATTGTGTTTTGTCCATAGCTACTGCAGGAGTTGTACAGCTTGCTTTCAAGGCCAGCACTTTGCTAACATAGCAGACAGGCAGCTTGTCAGTTCAAGCCAGTAATTTAAATCTTTGGTGCTAGTCAAAGCTGTCAGCTTAATAACAGCTTACTGCATAAACAAGCTGGAGGACTTACTTTAGGTCATTAGTATGGGAAGTTTCACATACTGAATTGATGCTTATCACTGCAGATTATTTGAAAAGCAAGGCTTATTTGAAGGAAAGGCAGTAGTTTGCTTAAACAATTCTGCTTTGTGCTTACAGCCTTGGTCGTGGCAGTGGATAGTAAAAGTCACTTCAGACATGAGGAAGTGTTAGATAAGTTTTGATTTTTGAAGAAGAGGAGGGTCACCTGGTTGGGTTTGGGTTGTTTTTTTTAAAGGCACAGGGGGCAGAGGAAGCAGGTTGGTACAGCAGCCATCTCAGTGTGCCACATCAGGAAAGATCTGCTTTGCAGTTTCGTTATTTGCCTTCTCTCACCACTGAGATGGGTGAAGGAAGAGCACGGGGAGCTGAATGAGTAATGGTGCATATACAGTGATTTGGCTACTATGATCCAGTACACTGGGGACATATACACATCAGAGCCATCTGAATCCTTAGTAATACTACATGAAAAATAATCAGTACTTCATGGTTTTATGCCAGTTTTTCTCCAGAGCCACCAAAATGTTTCAGCAGCAGCAGAGCAAAATATTCTTTCTGGTTTAAGTAGCATGTATGTGGGCATTATTTCTTTCACCTCAAAACAGTTATCCCTTAGGACAGTGAATAAGATACACACTGCCCTGTTTGAAGTAAAAATGGAAGAGCAATGAAGTGCTATGGAGCTGTCACTGATTGTGACTCAGGAGTTGGGTTTTGTGTTGTTTGCTGATTGCAGTCGGGCACACCCCTGCACCATCAGGAACTGTAGCAAGATACTGGTTCCCTGCTTTGGAGCAGTGGTGTTTGGAGTCTGCCAGTCCTTAGGGTAGGAGGCTGAATGGGTTTCTGGTGGCCAGTTTTTAAAGGACTGACTGGCAAGGTCCTCACGAATTTGTAAAGCTGAACAGGATTGTGCCATAAGGCTTTACTAAGAGGAACTTTGCCTGTGTATTTAGAAACATGAAGATATTTTAAACATTGAACAGTTTGACTACCACTGTTACAGAATTCCTTAAACAGTAAAAAAAAAAAAGTGTCTGTGCTGTCTGGAAGCATTTAATTATTGAAAACAGGAGCATCTACTATATAATGAAGTGCAGTTATGCCACTAAAATAAATTAATATTTTGTAGTTACCAATTTTCTTTAGATTAGAGTCAGGACTAATTGCGTGCATTTGCTGTGGATTGATATTTCAAAGGGAAATTGTTCTTCCTTTTTTCTTGTCTAGAATTTGCTTTATGTATCTCCTAAATTTTTTAATAAGTAAAATATGCCTGAACAGATGATGTGTTCTAGTTAGCCATATATAGCTACACTAAAGATCTGAAAGTTCCCTTGTTAAATGTCTTAAATATTTAATTTCTTTTCTGTATAAGCAATTTTAAAGTTTTTGTTATATGAGGAGTTGCGTATATCCCCTCTTACTATTTTGATTTTTAAAAACTAAATGAGTAAAATAAAGAGATTCGTTTTCTGGCTGAGGATGTGGTGGGATGATGGGAAATGTACAGCTGCTTAATATGTTTTCAGAATTCAGGCTGGAGAATATAAAAAGTAAATACTGTCAGAAACATGGAAGAAAACATTATTTAAGCCTTTTATGCTCTGGTCAATGCAGATGAAGTCATGTACATTCTTTTACATAATGTGCTCCTTTAATGGTCCTGCTGGAAATAGACTTCTTGGCAGCTGTACAGTGCAGAACAAGATGGATAAAGTTCTGTTCCTGTTTCAAAATGCTGTAAGTGTGAGCATGTCAGAATTTGTAGTAAGACTGAATTTGTCTTTTTTCCTTTTCAGTTTCATCCATTTCATGTTAGTTAAACGAACTGTTAAATTAATGAGAGCACATCTGAAAAAAATCATCATTTGTCAGTAGTTTTTGGAGTGAAATTTTCTTTCTCTGGATCCTGACCCTGCTGAGGAGATGGAAGGGTGTAGTGCTGAGAATGATGAGTCTATGGTGAAAAACTGCGTTTAACTCCTTTATTTCTTTGTGAAGATCTTGCTGGATCTTTAGATCGCATGGCGTTCTGCAAAAACCTTAATCACGTGGGTTTCTTGGGTGCTGAAAACGTGTATTCTTGGAGCTATGGGATCAATTGCTGTCTTTTGGGTTCTGTTTTAGCAGAGATGTAAGTGTGTATCACTTCATCCTGGTTAAGCAAAGCATTAAAATCTGTGCTATGTGTAGGTACTCATAAATTCACGGTGGTTCTGTGGTTGCAGGTGTTCTGAGGAGTTCCACTGTAACAGCACTGCAGTCCCTAATGCAAATCCCCTGTGTTTCAAATTCCCAGTATGAGCTGACAGCTGGTTACAAGTCAGTTATCATGTGCTGTGATTTGTCTCCTGTACCCTCAAAGATTCAAAAGCACTGAATGTTTGCAAGAGTAGCAAGCCAGAACAGTGCACACCTCCATATGTGGTATGACAAAATGACTGAATAGCTTGTTTTTTTCATCTTAAAGCTTTGCAGATTTATAGCTACCACAAGTTTAATGATGAATAAAAACTACCCACACAAAGAAAGAGATCTAATGGTGATTGAAGGCAAGTGAAATTGAATATATGCTCCTTAAAAGGCAGTGTGTGGGAGACACATTTGTAACATACTGAGTATCTGAGCAAAACCATGTGTCATGTTTCCTTAGGTTCTCAACAGGAGATGTGTAGAAGCAGCAGTGATGACAGGCCTGGCTCTCAACTGCAGCATAAACAAGAGGTCCTTGTTTGACAGAAAACACTACTTCTATGCAGATCTGCCTGTAAGTATGCAGTGTGGCTGGTCCCTCCTGGGCTGCAGGAAGGACAAGTCTGGAGTGTGGATGGCAGTAGGGGAGGAGTGCAGAGAGGCTTTTTCTCTTTTCAGCCAGTGCTCTGCTCACCCCGACAGGATGCTGCGCTGTGCCCTGATGGAATAGGCAGCTGTACCCTGGTGCTCACTGATTGAATATGATTGTTCTGATTGCTGACTCCTTGCTTAGCTGCACAATTCCAGTAGCCTGATGTAATTGGATTGGGAGCTGGAGCTGCTTTGTCCCTTAAGTTGTCCATTCCTGGTGTTTTGTCCTAATTGTCTGTTAGGGTATAAGCAATCTGATAAAAGTCCTTAAATTGAATGTATAATTAACACAGGCTTCAGTGGAACAAACACAGTAGGTTTTTTTTGGTTTTTTTTCTTTGTGCTTAGGGACCTAAAGATATTTAATTTCCTTCAAAACTTTCCCAGTCATGGTTTCAGTAAATGAAAAAACTAAAAACGCTGAGAAATCGAGTCTTTGCAGTGCGGTTTGTTGGTAGAATTTACATTGTGTAGAAGGTGGCGCTGGATGTCAAAAGTATTCTGCTGCATTTGATATGGGTGTAGAAATATTTAAATAATTTAAGAACCTGACTTCTGTCCTTGCAACAGGATGCAGCAGTGTTTGAGCCTTTTTTTCTCTCTAATGACATTAAACCTTTCTAATTTTTAACTTATTTTTGCATGAGCTTATTTGTACTGAATGTTCAGTTTAACACTGATGTGCCAAAGGGAGGAAGCTATTTTTGGTTTCTGTGTTTTTAGGGTGAAGATCTGATGACATGAAAATAAAAATATGTGGGTTTGTTTTATTTGGGAAAGATCAGCATTGTAGCCTATCCTCTCTTTAGGTGAGGAGTGTCAGACATCCAGAGAAGCGGAGTGGGAGCCCTCTCAGATCCCAGATGAATCTGTAGAGGTGCTGTATTATTAACCAAATTGCTTTCTTTCCCACCCTTGTTCAGGCATTGAAAATATTTTGAAGTTACACAAAACACTTTCAAATACAATTGCTTCCCACCTTAGAAAGAGAATTATATTATAGTTGTCCACTGGAGACCTGGATCTCAGAAGAGATTTCTGTTTTTCCTTCGAGGTTGGGAACTTGTGGCTCTTTTGTGAAGTTGCTATAATTTTGATTTGGTCTCTAGGGATAGCTTTGCAAATATTTGTAAGCCATTATGAGGCCCTTTTACTGGGAGCTGTATAGTGACCTGCTGGGAATGTGAAAAGCAAACTTAGCAGTGTGAATTACCAGTAATTTTTTTTAAATGTGTGGAGCTATCGTAAAGCCCTTTCAAGACCTGAACAGGATAAAGGTGAAATAGCAGGAAATAAGTATGACTTTCAAAATTCCTTTACACATCATGAGGAAACATCAAAACATCGCAGACAAATTGTTTCCAATTCACCTTTAGTGCTTACTTTGTTAAGCTGAAATCATTCTCATATTCTTGTGATGTCTGCTGCTATCAGTCTGCTGGGTGAATGTAGTCCTGGGAAAGAATCCACATCCATGTGTTCAAGAGAACAGCTGAGGTGGAAGAAACTGTGGGACTCTGCAGACATGAATTACAGGATCCTCTGCTCACATAAGCGTGGTTTGGTCAGGGAAATGGTGGCACCTTTTATTAGCTTGAAACATGTGTAATTCTGGCTTTTTACTGACTGGCTTCTGCAGTTTAAGTACTGACAATAAACTGCCCGACCTGCATTTCACAGTGAACAGTCTAGTCAGAAACCCTGTAATAAGATGCAGAGTTTAGGCTAATGAGCTGAGTAGAAAGATAAATCCAGCTCTTAGGGTCATTTGACAATGGGATTATTGTTACTCCTGAAAATGGGGCTTTGGATGGGAAATGGGATTCATATTATTTATTGTCACTCAATATTTCAGGCTTTAAAACAATCATTTTAATGAGAACTTTTAGGAGATGAGAAGAGCCTGTGATTAGCATAGGCTGCAGAGAGTCAGTTATTTTAGTTTTCTTACAGTGATTATGTCTAGTAGATCATGGACTTCACTGCAGATATAAATTGGGGTGTTGACAGGGCCAGACCACATTTCTCCATTCCAGTGCCCTGGAATTCACCATTTCTACATTTTAGAGTAAGCTCATCATTCCTGCAAAATATGCAAATATTCCTCCCAAATAGTTTGTGTCTGGCAGACTTCTGTTTTCATTTTCACCACCAATGCCTTAGGCAGGTGAAGAGGGAGGAAGCAAAGGGGACCCCACCTTAGCTGTCCTTGATTCACTTCTCTATTTTTACATCATTGCAGTCATTGCAGTACCTTGTCACTGGCAGCCACTGTTTTGGCCAGCAGTTTCCCCTTTGAGTGAGGTCCCAGGTGTGAGGTGGCATTTATCAGCAGTGTGCCTTACGTGGGGTTACAGTGTCTTAGCTTCTAAATTGCTAAAGAAATAGAGCTTTCTCATTTTCTTTCTCTGGTTTCCACACCTCCACTCCTCCCCTCCCCTCTAATGAGTACCATTTGGAACAGACAGAGGGATATGCAGCCTGTTGGGAGGATGAGTGACAGCCCCAGCTTGGGGATGGAAGTACAGTAACTGGCTTCAAACAAGATGTGACATGATCGTGGGACCACAGGCGTGGAAGAACCTCCTCAGTTTCCTGCCCCAGAGAATCAGAGAAGTTTGTCATCCTTGGCAAGAGATTGTGCAGTTGATTGTTGATTATTTCAGCATTAGTATGGTGTCTTATATTTGTCTGTATTGAGTCCTCATATTTTTTCCAGACTTCCAGATTCTTGCAGTTAAGTTGAATTCTAGACTCATCTTCTAGCTTGCTTCCTTTCAATCAAGCAAAGTATATTTTGAATTTACATGTGCATATATTCTCTCCTCTTATATAGGTCACTATGAAAGATGTTGCATTTTCAGTTTTGTCCTTAGTCAATTATATTTGCACTTGGTCTGCTTTCTGAAAAGTGAATGTTTCAGTTGTGTATAAAGCTAATTTTGTTGACAGGCTGGCTATCAAATCACTCAGCAAAGAGTTCCTATTGCAGTGAATGGAAGTCTGTCATACAGTCTCTGCATAGACAACAAGATGAGCCAGATGGTGACCAAAACTGTGAGGATTAAACAAATTCAGTTGGAGCAAGACAGTGGAAAAAGTCTCCATGATGACACAAGAAGCCAGACCCTTGTGGACTTGAATAGGGCTGGTAGGCTTGGATTATTTTCCTTTTTTTTTCCCCTCCTTTTGGGTTAAGATGGGTCTTTAAAGGTAAATAGATGACAGGAAACAGGCAAAGTATAAAACCAGCTTTATGGCTCTCTCTTTGAAAAAATAATTAGTGAAAATGACTGTTACACTTGAAACAGATGAATACTTGATTTTTTTAATGGCCAGTAAACCTTTCCCATTTTCTGTTGGTTGATGGCAATTGGCAGTAGCAAGTTAGAAATCTCTTGGCTCCAGTCTGCTCAAAACTGTGTCAGTCACATAGAGCCACTCAGCTATTTAAGCTCTGCACTGTATGCGTTGTTAAAAAAAGTAAAATACAGCAGATCTAGCGAATCAAGTTTGTGTATAGAAAGAGCAGCTGTTGGAATCTGTTGGTGCATGAATCAGACATTTCTTTTAATTATTAGCTTTGAAGAAATGTAGGTTTTTCTCTTTTAACTTGGAAATTGTAAATGGAGTGATCCGAAGGAGTGCACAACATGGGCAGCAACCTGGCTGGCCTAGCCTAAGTGGGACAAAGCACTCTGGTGACCATTGAAGCTGAGGGCTGTGGCTGCTCGGATTCCTTCAAAGCTAAGTCCTGAACCTAAAAACTACACTACATCTGTTTACAGTTCTACCTGCTCCAGAATTAGTTTAAGATAAAATAAATGTGCATCTGGAACACAATTGGCTTTAAATGAGAGAAAGGCAGAAGAGGAATGGGTCCTTCTGATCTTCATGTCATCAAAGGGTGGAGGGTTGTCTGCAGTTTGTCTGTTACTTTAAAGAAATAGCAGGAAAAGTTTTTACAGCAATCTGCAGCTAGGTCCATTGTGACAGTTACTAAATAATACATGGGGGTTTATGTTTTTTTGTTTTTTTTTAAAAGAAGTCCAAGTTCTTTCATATGTGATCCAGTTGTACTCTCATATGCCAAGATCAAAAGCTATTGCTGAAAATCTCCTGCTTCTTTCCCTGATAGGAGTTGGTCTCATGGAGGTTGTCATGGAGCCTGATATGTGCTGTGGGGAAGAAGCAGCTGCAGCAGTCAGAGAGCTTCAGCTCATTCTGCAAACACTTGGGAGCAGCCAGGCAATCATGGCAGGTACTGTGGGGAGAAAGGCATGTTCCCTTGTCACCAGCAATTCTCTGCGTTTGCAGGAGTTTTGCAGCTTCTGGTTACTTTGCTCTCTGGTTATTTATAATGCACAGCCCTTTCTCACTGTTGTTTTTACAGTCCTCAGTCTGTCCTAATGTCTGCCAGGCTTATAGGCCTGCCTTTGTCTGCAGAGCTTTGCCATGCTGGATGTTGTGTTTCCTCACACAAAAATTTTACAGGATACAGCTAGGCAGCAAGAAATGTCCCCAGGGTGCTTGTGGTGCTTCTCCCCATCTCTCTCTGCCTTGCTTGCCACAGCATTGCAGCACAGAAGATCTGTAGCAAGGACTAATTGTAGAGTATGGAAGGGACAAAGTAGTGGGAGCATGGATCATCTTCTAAGTGTCAGGTCTCAGTCATAAAATTGATGTAGGCAGTAAACTTGTGCTGGTGTCGTGGATGAGATGGAGTAAACAACAGCATGTGCAGAAATGGGTGCTGGTTAATTTTAGCCAAGATCACCTATCTTTCTGAGATCACTTCCTCTTGCAGGGAACATTGTTTCTGGCACCAGCTCTTTCTGTAATTTTAAGGCCCCAATTTTCACAAATGGATGTGCAGAAGCATAGCCTGTATTCACCTTTCTAACTGGTGATTCTGCCTCATTAATTGTAAGATTCAGATCATGCCATTTTTCCTCAGTCTTAATGTTACCAAAAATTACAACCAGCCCCTGGTTACAGGTAGCATATAGCAGACATCTGCTTAAGAATTTAAAAGTGGTTTCAGGCATTCATCCCCTCCACACATAACCACAATTAGCAGCTGCTTGTTAGTGTCCACAGTGTAAGGTGTATTTTTGCCTGTGACAGTTGGCCTCACTGTCTGGCAACAAATTCAGTCCATTATACAAGTGGATGTCTCCTGAAAAACTGAGTCAGAGTGGTCCATGCATCACACAATAAATGGGATCCAATAAATGCTGTCTACTGATGCAACTTTAATTTAATGTAGTGGGAAATGATAATAGATAGACATTATCTATTTCTCTGAATCTTTTCTCACACAGGTATCCCACAAGTCAAATAAGGCACAGTTGTCAGTATTAAGCAGCCAGTTTAGGTGCTTCTTCAAGGGCCTTTGTGGGCATACATACATACAATCATTTTTCACTACTGAATTTGGCTCTAAGATTGCCCTTGGAATTGCATTGTGATATCTTTTATCGCAGGGAGATTTCTGACTTTATAGGAGAATCCTAGTATTGGAAATATTTTTCTTCCAGGATAGTTCGCTATAAAAGTATTTGGATTTTTTTTTCCTTTCCAATGAAGGTTTTAGGGGCTTTTGCATGTACAGTGAAGACATGTGCCCAGTTTTGTCAGAAGTTATTTCATTAACAACAAACGGATGAAAAGATGCTTTCATTGTAAAGTGAAAGAAAAGTAAGCTGGGCTTAAAGAAAAAGAAATCCCTTTTTTTTCCTCTTTTTTTTTTTTTTTTAACTTTTTCAGCCTGGATCTTTTGCTTATGCCGGATTAAATTCGTTGTCTGGTCATACTGCCACCTACACCCAAGTGGAAACAGGTCACATCTCAAATGCAGCAAGGGCAGAACAAGACAATTCCTTGTTTGGAACAAGTACAAGTTTCACCCCAAAGAGGGAGCACATGCAAAACACTTCCCTTGAAAGAGATGTTGGGTCATTCCAGCATCTTGGTCTCATTTGCATGTCTGGCAAGGCCTGTGAAGACAGAGGAAATTAGTGTGCTGTCATCCAGCCTGCTTTTACAAATTGTGCCAGGGCCTCGCTGGTCAATTTAAATCTATTGACTGCAGTGGGTTCTGAAGCCGTAGCGTCTTCACAGTTTAAACTCTGAGCCATTTTGCACTCTCATTTATAATTCTCTAATATCATAATGTATCCAAACAGTAGGCATTTGGTCTTTTTATCTGTATTTAAAATTTTAAAAAAACCCAACAAAACATAGGGAAAGGCTACAGATATTCACTGTGTAATATGGGGGAAAATAATGTTTCTTAACATTTTAGGATGTAATATAACCTCTTCTGTTTGTGTATTCCTAGAAGCTGATAACTGTGGAAAGCCTTTTCTTCTTGGAAGAGATGTCTTTAGAGGGACAAGAAGGATACAATTATGCTTTCTTTGGGGTTAAGTCATTAAAAATTTTTAAGGACATTGGTCCATTTTGGACTGAGAGTGTACAATGTTTTTATAGAAAACTTTGTACAGTTTTTGGCAGGCAGGGACTTTTTGGGGGTAAGATTGCAGTTTTCTGAAGGAGAGGAAGAAAATCACAAAAAAATCCACTGCTTCTCACATTTTGTCCTTGAGCTGTAAATTTCCAAGAACACCTTAGTAAATCTGTTCAGCATAACCTTAAGTTCCTGTGTTCCATGCTAGGGTAGTATATATCCATCAAACTATAATTCCAAAAGGTATTTTTGTGCTGCTTTGAGAGGAATGGAAGCTCACAATCCACCACTTTGCTTGTCTAATTCTGCCCTTTATTTAAGAGCTGTGAATCAGGAGCTCTTTTCACTGTATGGCTTAGAGGATCTGTGCTGCACTGCAGCATGCAGTTTTCTGAGAGGAATTATGAGCAATGATTTAGAACTATTTTGAATGATTCAAGGCAGTGCCTTGAGGAATCACAAACAGAAAGCTGTGATAAAGTGATTGTTACTCCTTTGTGAGCATAGAGGAAGTCTGCTATTAAGGCTCTGCACATAATCTGCGGTTTATTAATGTATGCTAAGGTTTTTAATTCTAGTGTACAGGGTAGACTGTTCTGTTAATGAAATTTCCTTTTACAGAGGGTCAGCTGAGAGTGGATGCCAATGTTTCTGTGCATCACCCTGGAGAGCCTTATGGAGTGAGGACTGAAGTGAAGAACATCAATAGCATACGATTTCTGGCAAAAGCAATAGGTAAATGGTGGTTGCTTTGTTACAAGAGCACTGAAGGTGTTGTGTGTGGTCTGAGATGGAATGTGCCAGGCTCCTGAGTGCAGATATTGGCCTTAAATGCCCTGATGAGCTTCACCTGGGTGTCTCCTCCGTGAGCCTTGCCTGTGGGTACAGGAGTCCCATTTAGGCTCAGACCTTCCCTGAGTGGCTGTGTCTCAGGTGTGCCAGTTTTCAGTCCTGTCTCCTGAAGGACCTTGGACCTGTTGTGTAGTCTGTTCCCAGTCCTGTATCTGAACTTAGCTCCTTCTGCTTCTCCCTGAACGGGCCCTGGACTCAGCTCATCCCCTGACCTGGCACTGTCAGAGCACTCTGTTAGCAGCACCTGGCCCTGCTCATGCTGTTCAGACTAGTGGGGCTGCATCAGACCATGGGGCTGGGCTCTGGTCACCCTTCACTCCTGGCTCATCCCTCTTTATGGAGCAGCCCCACTCTCGCTGCTCCCTTACAGTAAATCTTACTATGGGATACTCTGGGAAGAGCAGGCATGCTAGTCTGTAGTTTTTTGCAGTAAAACCTCTGCCTGCAAGAAGAATGAAGCAGGTGGTTCAGTGCCTAGAATGTACTAAAATATGGGAGCAGTGGTTTTGTGTCCTCCAGCAGAGATGATTGCTTTCCACTGAGTATGGTGCATGGTGTGTGTGAAGTTCAGATGCAGTTTGGGTATGAGGAAAAAAAAAAAAAGCTGATTGTTACATCTCCAAAAGAAAACTGGACTAGGTGACTGCTAGGTCACCAGGAATGTATGACTTGACTGCAGTGCCCGGGAGAAAATGGTTTCCATTTAAAGGAAATGAAAGCAGATGAGGAAAACACAGAAAGAAAGAAACAATGCTGGGGAGAGAGACAGTGACTGATAATTGTGCCCATAACCACTGCTGTTGATTTCATTAAGGTTAAAACAACGCAGTCTTCCATGGTGGCGTAGCAGTGAAAAATGAAATAGCGGGGTGCACTAAAGCTAATAATGTCATCTAACAAGCTTACTCTTTCTTCTTTTATTACTGTCAGACTATGAAATACAGAGGCAAATTGAAGAACTTGAAAATGGAGGGACAATTTTGAATGAAACAAGAGCCTTTGATTCCAAGCTTGGGTGAGTTTTTATTTTGGAGGAACATAGGAACAGCTGCTTTAGAGTGCCCAAATAGACCTAGTGACACAATCAGGAGCCATAATATAGAGTTGCTCAACTTTTGTCTTCTAAAGCTAATGTTCACAAGTACAGTCTCCTCGTAGGGAGTAATTTAAGGCTTGAGGCTTTTTCACAACAGATTGTGTGCTGCATCAAGCAGTGTCTGTGAAAACGACTGCCCACTTAGATGCACTTATTCTTTGAAGTGGTTTTAAGAGGCTCTCCTAATCTTCATGAGGTAGAGGTTTTGGGTTGTGGTTTTGCCATAAAGCTAATTCTGTGGCGTATCTCTTACCACATATTGTTTTGTTTTTATTTCAGGTGCACGATACCAATGAGAGACAAAGAAGGAAAACAGGATTATCGGTATTTTTTTAAATAGACTTACCATTTCATGAACTGAGAATTTATTAAATATCTGAAGTGTAGCCAATGTAATAAGGATGTAAAGTTAGTCAGTACAATGAGTATATGTTGGAAGTTTACCTTCCACTGATCAAAATCAGTGCTAGTCTGAACAGTTCATATCTGGATTTGTGTCTCATTTCTGGTGAAATCCCTGGACCTTTCCCAAAGACTTGGCTGGAAGTACTTCAGCTCAAAGTGAGAAAGTTAAAGTTGATGAAAAGCATCAGAAAGTTGATGTTTTCTGACATAAAATATCAGAATATTCTGAGTTCAGCATTGCACCTGCTTTAAGTAAATACAGAGGAAAACGGTTTTCAGCTACCAGGCCCTGCCTCTCCATGCTTAGATTCTGTGATCACAGATCACAAACACTGTTTGTAAAACCTAACTGCTATTGAAAGGTGTCAGCATTTCATGGGCAGGTTTCTACTTTGAAGTTCTTTGTAGACCTAATGAAGGTGTTACCTCGCTAAGTACTTTGCCTTCAGTAAGTGTGAGATGACAGTCACTGAACCATAAAGTCACCCAGGAAGGATTTGGCTGTAGGGCTGTGGGGACAAGGCATGAGTCCTCTTGGAAAGCAGTGCTGATGGGAACGAGTTCTGAGGCAACACTGCAAGGCACAGCACAGCTGCTTAGGGCCATCGTAGTTCCAATCCTCCCAGTAATTCCCTAGCTTTGCATCCCAGAGAGAGCTTCCTGTTACTCCCAGAGTTCACTTTCTAGCAGGAGGTTTGCAGTTCTGCAGGAAACTTCCAGAGCCTCTTAGCTTTGTCAGCTCTGTGTTCCTGTTAGATCTTATATTCTACCACTGATCTTGCTACAGCAAGGCAAAAGCTTGGAAAACATCCCACAAACTTTGAATTTAAATCTGCTTTTTAAATTGTGTGTTTGTAGAAATGCAGCAGTGATCATTTTGTGAATTCCTTGTTATGGTAGGGGCAGGCGTGGGGCTTATTTAAAAAGACTAATTTGAAAAAATGCAAAAGAAGTTTCATTAAAACCTAAACAAAACTGATGAGTCTAAGATGTTTAAAAAAACCCACAAGGATTATTACTAGTACTAAGATTATGAACAGTATTGAACTGTAAGCTATGTTTTTTAGTAACTTAGTGCTGCACATTATACATCAACCTTAAAATCTGTGTTTAGGCAGATTTTAAATAGAAATCATTATAGCCCAATGCCCTTTTCTAGTGGTTTTGAACCCCTCATTTGATCATGTAAGAGTGAAGTTTCTGCTTCCTTCGCAGTTATTTGAGTCATTTGAATTGGCTTTCTCTTTAAGGGAGCCTTTTGTTCTGTGATGGCACCCTGCTGGGCACAGTAACTTTGCTTTTAGCACAGCTGGAGATTTCATCACGAGTTTTGAAGTTTGGCTGGAAAAGGTTGTAACCTGCCCAGATCACTCCTGGCAGCTGGCTGTCAATCCAAGTTCTTCCCTGTCAGCCCACTCCCATTTTTGTCCAGGTCTGTAATTTCATGCTTGATGCCAAAAAGAGTGGGCTGTTTCCATATCTTTTACTGGTGCTATTGGGACTTTTTTTTTTTGGTGCAGAAGTGTCTGAATTACCTCTTTCGTATTATGAAATCTTGAACAACAGGTGGAAAATTTCTGAAGAAAAAAAATAGAGGCTTTGCAACAGTTTGGGGCCTGATCTCTTCCTACTAACCAGTGATATACCAAGTCATTAATTTTTAATGTTTTGTTTCGTTGAAAGGGTGATACAGCTTTCAGGGAAGTATAAACTTGTGGTATAAATTTTATTCCTTGTTGTTTTGCTTCTGAGTGAAAATAATTATAAAGGAGTTTTTCTTCATTTCTACTAGGTTCATGCCAGAGCCAAACCTTCCCCCATTGATTCTGTATGATTCCAAATCTTTGCCAGCTAATATGAACCATCAGCAAGTGATAAATATTGATTGGATTCATGAGAGACTTCCTGACCTCCCCAGTGTGAAGAGAGAAAAGCTTGTTGAACAGTATGAGATTCTTCCTGAGCACAGCTTCACTTTATTGGTAGGTCTATTGATCAAGTGCTAAAATAAGCCTAGAAACTTCAAAGTTGCACAGTTCTTGAAAAGATTTACAAATTTCACATTAACCAGCTGTCAATCCTTATGAATATTCTAACTTGGAAGTGTGTCCAGTGCATATTTCGTACCATGGAGCCATACACATGGAATGGTGGGAAAAATGAACGAGACACAGTGTGCCAAGAAGCGTTCCTCACACAAAGTGCAGTCAAATAACTGGTACATAATATTGATTTTTTGTCTGTCTCGACATCGGTGCAGCCCTGAGTGACTGCAGCAAATGTACAGCCTCTGGATACAGACCCTTGTCTGCAAGTGTCTGCTCTGCAGCTCTGGGCCTGCTGCAAGGCTGGGCACATTGACTGTATTTAATGAACACCAATCAAAATCCACAGTCTGAATCCTTCAGCTTCACATGCTCCTTGACCTACCTTCCACATTATTGGAAATACTCCTCCTCCTTCCCCCCAGACTTATTCTTAGGGAAATAACCAAATGGTTGCACAGAATCAACTTTGAACTCATGATGCAGCTTACAGGGGATAGGCTCAGAAGAGGGGATGAGAAGGGAAACAGTGTGGCAAATACAGTTATAAATAAGGAAGTGACAGCAAAATCTCATAACTCCCAAAATTATTCTAGAGGACTGTGAGCTTCTTAAATGCAAACTGTCATCTCACTTTGCCAGTGGTAACTCAGGGGAGGGAGTTAGTATTCTCATCCTAGATTAGACATTTCACATACCCAGCTAAGCTAGGAGAATGTCCTGCTTTGGTTACCACCATCATTAGTGGAGACAGAAGGAAAAGGACTTTTTCAGAGTGAGATTCAGAGCAGAACTTTAAGTACTTTAAATTGTCCTCTGGAGGAGATCCTTTCCTTTGACTATAAATGAAGGGAGAGCAGTGCACATAACTACCTCATATCCCTTCTTTGTATGTCTGTAATTTAATACACTTGTACAGAGGCTGATTCTACAGGAAGAAAATGATTCTGTGTTCTGAGGAAAGCTGTTAGGAAAACGGCTTTTGTGCTGCTGTGCCATTTTAGTGAGTTGCAAGGCTGTTTGGTGGGCAGGTGAGTCATAATTCTTATCAAAATCACAAGACTGCAGTCATAGTATTGAGAGGTGTCAGCAGTTCTTACATTTCTATTTCATTGTATAAGCTGCAAAATATGATTTTGTGGCCAGTATTCCTGTCCATAAATACTTTTTTTTCACTTATTTCTAAGATATTAAGGTAAACATAAGAGTAGAAGGGGTAGATAGGTCCTGCATCCTTTTTTTTTTTCTGAGATTTTCTATTTCTTCCTCTCTGTAATGCATTGCTTCTGCCAGCTGCTAGGTGCTGCAGCTGCTTGCTCATTTTCCAAGCCAGTAGTACGGGGAGGAGATCAGGAAAAGCAAAAGTAAGGCTTATGGTTTGAGAGAAACAGTTAAGTGAATGAACAGAGTAGGGGAAAACATAAAAATCGTGCAAATACAATCACTCACCACTCCCACAAGTAGACTGATGTGCTTCCAGTCTGCAGCCAGTGACACTGACTATATCCCCCAAAATGCCCTTCCTTCAGTTTTCCTTGTTGAGCAGGGCGTGGAATATAAGCAGTTTGGGTTGGCTGTTAGACTGTACCCACCTGGCTTTGTGCTCATCCTTGGCCTGTTTGCTGTGGGGGACAGAGTGGAGAAAGAAAGTACTGCTCAGCAGTAGCCAAAACACCGGTGTTTGTCGGCATTGCTGCGGTCACAAATCCAAACCACGGCATGCTCTGGAAAATAAACTTCATGCAGCCACACCCAGGGCACCCATCCCTTTCAGTTGGCATCAGCCCACCTTCTGTGCCTATCAAGTTGCTGGTGTGGGTGGCTTCTGTCATCTCTGCCAACTAGCCCTATATATTTGCCTCATCAACTGCCCTTTCTTTCAGCAGTTCTCTGAAATCCTCAACTGCCTTTCTTTTTCCCCCGTTCCTATTTTTCCTTTTTGCGCCGTGTAAGACAATTAATGAGCTCCAAGCTGAAATTTGGGATTCAGCTTGCAATAAGCTAATGCATCCATTTGAATGCATGAAGTGAGCCCGTTGTTCGTTGTGGGTCCCCTTTTACTGAGCACTGGAAGGTCAGGCTGCACGCTCCCCCCAGAGCTGCCTGCCTGTGCGCTGGGACAGCCGCTCACCGGCATTCCCGGGGAAGCGCCGTGCCCGTCGCTGTGTTCACTTGCATCGCAGGCTGCACAGGATTGCTGATAGGGCTGGATGCACACATCTAATGAGCATTCTTTCAGCTTAGAGCGCCCAGGAGTGCTCATTAAATAAATGGCAGTTGTAGAGGAGCGGCTCTAAAATGCAGAGTCTGCTCTGCGCCAACTTGGTAGAGAAAGCATTTTGTGCCAAAGTTACAGTTGAATATACAAACTCCAGCAGGCAGGTTAGCTCCTGAGCTTGCTTTCCAGAGCTTTGTCCTCACTCACAGGAGCTGCATGTACATACTGTGGTGTTGAGGAACTGGGCTTGCTCCTTTGCCTAATTACAGGATATACAGAAAGGGAAGAAGTACCCTATTAATATCTTCATATCTGAAACGCCTTACGTGTAAATGGTTTCATTTTTGGCAGATTTATATAAATTGCAGAAATAAATGATGTTCCTGATTTTTCTTCATGCAGAACTATTCTTACTCATAAGGATATAATTCTTTGGCCAGGTAAACTCCATGGTATTTGGGTACTTAGTTTCTTCATGCAATTTCTACTTTGCTCTGTAAACTGGTAAGCTGGCAAATACATCAGTCAAGAAGGATCTCTGACAACTTTGCCAGTTATGGTATTACAGTATTTACATCTTGCTATCTCTTGAGTAAAAAAATAAGATATATTGGCATAGACATTCATGTATTAATGCAGACATTAATATATTAATGTGTTAATGCAAGTCTTTGTTTTCAAAATGCGTGCTGAGGTCCAGGGGGTCCAACCAGAAAATACATCGATTGTCACAGTACAGCACGAGAAAAAAAACAGTCTGATTGCTTCCTTTGTCATCTGAATCCCAAGTCTTCCTGTACATCTACTGTTCCTCTGCTTACCCAGATAAAAGTGGCTGTTCCACTTGGGCTGATGGCCCTGGTGGAACAATCACATTGGTGACTCTTTCAAACAGTCAGAAGTGGGTAGCTGGAGAAATTGGTTTTGACCATTTTGTTTTACGCCATGCCATTCTCATACATGTTAGTGTGCAGGTGAACTTATTCTTATTTTTAGAATTCAAATCATTTTATGGGAAGCTTTAGGAAAAAGCTTGAACTTTCTTTGACTGGTCTGCTTATCTACTGGATGTTCTGGGGTGTTTTCCCCCCTGACAGTCTTGTACGTTTTTGCAGCAGTTGTTATCTCACAGTTGGTCATTGTAGGAGATGTGATGGTGAAAATGGGAATAAGAAAGCAGAAAATTACATTTTTTTTGTGAGCATTGTAGCAGTTTCCTTCTTTAGTTCTTTGGGAAACATTACTGGTCTTTAAAATAATAAGTTTGCATTACAGTCCCTAAAGCTTGTACCCATGGTGTTCTGTAAAATAAAGTATTGTCTTAAACTTGTTTAAAAGGTACCTAAAATCCCTAGGGCTTTTTACATCTCAGTGCTATGAAATGATCATTTAAAACCATGTTAAAGAAAGAAATTTGCATCTGATTGAAACATTAGTATGTCAGGTTTCATGCCAGTGAGACTCACATGAAGAAATTACAGCATATTTGGTGTGTAATGGGAGCACAGAGCAGCCTGGACCACAAACATGATGCTACTATTCCAGATTTCTTTCAGTGAAGTTTATGGTAGAGTATTCAGGATGAAGAGAGAGCAGGCAGTCAGCATTCCTGTAAATCCAGCATGTTGGAGGGTGCGGTGGTTTTCAGCTTTTCAGATTTGCCGCAAGGGACAGGCCTGTGAGTGTGTTGGTAGTTGAAGTGAATTTGACAGGAAGAAAGTTTACCAAAATGCTAACCAAATTAAAGTCAAGTAGTGCAGTATCTAGAAATTGAAGCTAATCAAGTTATGCCTACATTTTTTTAATATGACAAGAAAATAAGGAAAATGTTTCATTTCTGTCAGTCATGCCGATGTTTTGACACTCTGCCTTACTCATTTCAGTCTAGCATTACTGGGTTTTCCTTCTCTTTGGCTACAGAAAATGACAGTCACTTTAAAAACCCAAAATTTAAAGCAGGGGAATTTTGGGGAATGTGTCTGGTTATGTGTGCACAAGTAGTGAGTATGGGGTTCAGAGACTTGGTAGCATATGCAAGTCTGTCTCCCTGAATTTTCCTGGGCTTTTCTGCACTTGCTGCCGGGAAATAATCTGATTGAAATGCGAAGGCTGCCTATGTTTGTCCTTGATTTTTCAAAGGTCTGGCAGCAGGATCAGAACTGTAACTCCAGCCAGCCTGTAAGTATCCAGAAATCTGGATGTGCCCAGTGCTGGGGATACGCTCTGTAGCCTATACATGATGGAAGTGCTGGACGTGCTGCGTCTGAGCTCTGTAGCTGCATTCAGACATGTGGCATCTGCAGACATTATTTGCCTGTGCATAATGTTGTAGCTAGACCTACTCTGTCTGGAATGTTTGTAAAACCTTCTGCAGCATGTGTAAAGAAACCAGCATTCAGACATGCTCACTTTTTGCTACCTAGATTGGATAATCGTTGCTGTGTAAAGGAACCCACTGTTTAAATAATGAGTGTTTGTTTGTGTTATTGAATCCTGAGGTGAATTAGAAAGAGTACAGTACTTGGCAATACATCATTCTAGAAATTCTGCTTAACACACACAGTTTTTAATCAAGTTTGCTGTGCTTTGGTAATCATGTCATTTCATAACTGGTTTTTTTAAGTTGTTCCTCTAGTCTGTTTAGCCTTAGTTTTGCATGATTTGATTAGAGAGTAACTGCTAGTTAAATTAGAATGCTGGAGAAGAAGAGAATTGTCTATGTGTATTCGATAGCTAACTAGTTGGAGTTAGAAGGTTTACTTTGGTTCACAAAAGACCTCAGTGGTTTCCCAGGCTGAGAACTTGGTTTTTTGGTCATGGTCTCAAGGTGAAGGGATTTGGTCTGACTTTTGTCACATCAGTTTTACAATGCAGACATTATTCTAGGTACATTTTGTTCTGTTTCACAGAACAGAGATCAGTAGTTTGCAGTCTTCTCAAAAGCCATACATCGCTATCAGTGAAAAATGTGGTATCCAGAGCTTTTGGAAGTTTGTGTTGTGAAAGTTTGGAGAAGGAAAGTCTAAAATTCTGTATTGCTGTGGTAGTAAATGGCCTTTAAAACCAAGGACAAATGAGACTGATGGGATGTGAGTGGAGAACTCAGGCTTTGTTTTTTGGTTACCCTGCTCTCTTTTTGCTCATAACTCTTCAGTGATCTGGCTGCAGTCAGGATGTGCTTGAGAAATGTTTTTGCTGTGATGACTGTATACTTAGAATAGCTCCTTGGCTATCTCTAAGCTGTTACCTCCTGACTTCTGAGAGCTGGCTTGTTCTCCTGTGTGTTTATGGCACATTCTGCAGAAGTCCAGTGGCGTGCTGGGTTTGGATTCCTCCTTTAAAAGGCAGGAGCTGCCACTTCGATACCTCTTCAGCCCTCAGTAAACCTAATGAGTTCTGTGCTGCATTTAAAGGTCCATCAATACCTTGATGACAAACACCACAGCATTCAACAGACTGTGCAGTATCTGTTCTTCTAAAAACAATCTCAGATTTCACTTAGGCTATAAATTGAATCTCCCACTGTCATATCTTCTGAGCTTTTAGTGTGCTGGTTAAAAGCTTACCATAGCTTCTTGGAGAAAAACTGGAAAAATAAAACCCTGCTTCTTGCATATGACCTTTCCATATCACTGAAGGGCAAATGCCAGCTAAACTTATTAATTCAATCCCAAATAAATAGAAGTGATTTTGAGATCAAGAGTGAAGTAGTTACAGACAATTTCAGGAAAAGGCTCTTCTTGGTAAAAGGTAGCACGACAGCCTGTGACATTGCAGCATTGTATTTTCTAGCATTATACATAAAAAACTTGCAAAGATGAGAAAGCTTCTGTCCAAATGCTAATTTGCTAATTTTAGGGAGGCATTAAGAGAAAAATGATCACTCATTTGTTAGAAGTTCCACTGAAACAGACAGGCTGACAGAGAAACTGTATGTTCCTGTTCTAGGTGTAAAATTGTTTGCTGTTAGTTAATAAAATTACTCCAAAGTCTCATGACTTTGCAGTGAATTCCCAGGTGAAGTTTACTTTAGGACTGAGCATTTATATGCTGAGTATAATTGTATAATTAATTGTAACTTGTGTCACCTGCTCCAGGTGACCCTGCCTTGGCAGAGGGGTTGGACTGGATGATCTCCAGAGGCCCTTTCCAAGCCTAACGATTCTGTGATTCTGTAATCATGTTTGCACTCCAGGATCCCTTCAATACATTTAACGTTTCTTAAACAGAATGAAGATGGACTAGCAGAATTCTTTGAAAGTGTGGTGAAACAGACCCAGATGAAGCCAAAGAAGGTGATTGGTTGGATTCTAAATGACCTGCTCAGTTACTTGAAACAACATTCCCTTACTGTAAAGGAAAGGTCAGTCTTCTTCACTGCTACAGTGGTGAGACAAAGTCATCTTTTCTCATGGCTGGTACTGTGTCACTCCATTGCTCGCGGCTGCTGTAGTTGCTGCCTGTGAAGTTTGTTACTCCAGGCCATCCTGCACAGGCCTTGGCTCTGTCCTGCTGAATGGACTTAGACAAATACATGGCAGAGAAGAGGATCAGTTAGTTAAAAGTAGCAGTCAGTCTTCAGTTTAGAGTGTAATGAGGGTAAGGCACAGTCAGGCCATTAGTACCGAACATAAGGAAAGAAAGCTTGTCATAGCGAACTGTTGGATCTTTAGGCAAGCAGTAGTAGCACAGATACATTACAGCACCTTATTCTCTGAGGTAACTTCTGCTCAATTTTTCCCTAGCCCAGTCAGTTCTTTTCTCCTGGCTGACCTCTTGAACCTTCTAGAGAAAAAGGAAATTTCTTCTACAGCAGCAAAGCAGGTAAGTACCTTTTTGATTTTGCTGTGCTCTGCATCTGTGGCTGCTTACTTCGGCTGTGTAGCGGTTTTATAATCATTGTGTGCCAGTACAGTGGTTGCTTTAAAGGGAAATTGTTTACAGTGTTGATAAAGGACAACTTCTGTCTATACTATATACATGTATAGATGCAAATGCCTTACATTTGTATATAATCTTCGAGATATATCTGCATATTCCCTTTTAGAAGAGGGCAGAAGCCAAATAGTAGACTTAAACAATGTGAACTGGACTCAAGTAAGTGCTGCTTCTGAATAGAGCAGACAGTAGATCTCAATTTCACTATTCCAGTCAGGCCTGCGTGAAAGGTCAGTGGGAGCTAATCCATGGCTTGCAGTTAAGATGAGAGTATCAGTTACTAGATTCCTAGGGACAGTAAAGTCTACATTCCCAAGCATTAGCACATGGGAAAGGATAGAATTCATCCAAGTGTAGTCACAAAAAGAGTTCTGCATTGGTGTACCTGAGTCAAAAGTGGCAGAGGTCTGGCCTTTCTTTTATCCTTGCTTCTTTGAGCAAGTGCTGTCATGAAGCTCTCAAGCATTTAAAGCTGAAGTTTTTTTCCATCTTGCCTAGGACAGTCTGAAAAATCAGCACTTGATGATTTATATCTGAAATTGTGAACTGGTTATGGGAACAGTACTGCTGTGTTCGAAGACAAAATTTACAGGCTTTTCTGTCATGGGCCATAATTAGTCATTCACCTTAAATTGCTGCAAGCTCATTTATATGGAATGATTTGTCTTTTCAGATTAATTATTATACTCTAGATAAGTGCATTAGGTGACTGTTTCAGTGTTTATCAGGGAAAACTGTTAATGAACTGTGAATGAACTTTCTGGTTTGTTTGCTTTTTTTGGAGATGCTTGTGGTTCTTAATTAAGTTGGTCTGTGTCTGTGGATAGGCAGCTGCATAAGACGGGCATCATAAATAGGGATTTAAGTGCCTGCCTTCAGGCATGTGTGTTTGGAAATTTTGTATTGCAAAAGTAAAAGCTTCGAAAAGGAGATAAAGTATTAATAGGAAAAGCACTGGAATGCAGAGCAGCTTTGTGCCTGCGGGGTTGTGGCACACCCATCAGTTTGGTGTCTGCGTTTGAAAAGGCAGCTTCAGAACTCCAGTCTGAAGTCTCTTCCTTGTGGAGGTAGGGACAGGGTACTTATGCTCTTGTATGGGATTTTCTGCTTTGTGATGTATTTGTATGCCAGGCACTTCTGACAGGTTGTGAAATGTCAAGAATTTCGGAAATGCATTTGTTGTTTAATTACCAACTCCTTGTAATGTGCATGTTGTCCTCAGTGCTCTGAAACTGGACCCAGAAATCGCAGTACTGCTTGCCCTCGCCGAGTGATGATGCTATCAAACTGCAGAAACCTCGCCACATTTAGAAAAGTATTTTGGTTGCCTGGATGTCAGAAGAGTAACAAATGTTTATAACAATTCTCAGCAGTAGCAGAGACGCTGGATGGCCCGAGGGCAGAAAGGGCTATATATACACACAGCAGCAGATGAATTGCAGCTCTTGGGGAGGGGAGCGTGATCTGCAGCGGCAGTCACCGATCCAATGGGAAGGGATGGAGAGGTTCCATGGGGTGAGCACACAGACATGTGTGCACATACGTGCTCGCTGCGGGAAGCTGTTAACCACTTAAATTATTTAAAAGGTTTTGTGTTTGGGCTCTGCTGTCTGAGGCAGTAAAACAGGCAGATAAAAGCTGTGAGCGCTGGCCGTACACACCGAGCATTGTGTGGTGGCATGCGGTGCCAAGCTAAGGGCACTGTGTGCACACATAATTACCACGTAGGTAATTACAGAGCTCGTGCCCAACTTGCCATCACACACAGCGTCCCACTCCAGAGGTCTCCGAAGCAGTTCCAGGCTGGCACGCAAAGGGGGGAGCAGCTTCCAGCTCTGCTGGCGTGCGGGGCTGTGGGAGAGCGTGTCCTGGATCAGATGGATGCACACTGCCTGTGCCCCCACCCAGAGGCGCCACGAGGAGCCGGTGCTGCTCACCAGGGCTGAAGCCAGTCCTGTGGGGATTGGGGATGTGCCTGCCATGGAGCCGTGCTCCTCAAGTTGCCGGGCTGGCAGCAGGTCCGTGTCTGGCATAACAGACCTGCCTGTGAGTTATGGCATCATGGGAGGAGGCTGGTTCCTGGGCCAGGGATGGGGAAACTTGCCTGCTGCCAAGAGCCGTGCTGGAGCAACTCTGCATGGATACCCTTGTCACTTGTTCACGGGGGATCTGTGCCCAGCAGGCCATGGAGCAGAGCAGACCTTGGGTTTTGCTGGCTTCTGCAGTTGCACAGGTCACCCACTTAGGAATAACTTCAACACGCCTGCTTGGCACCCCTACTTCAAAGCAGATAGCAGGGAAATGAGTACGGTACCCATACCTAAACAGAACCATCTGCTTTGACAATTATGACTACACCATCTAGAGGACTGGACCCAACCTGCCCCCTGCTTCTCTGAGAGGCTGAGGGACACCTGCCAGACATGAAGGCTTCCGTCACTGGAAAGGAGAGGGGCCCACAGGACTTGCTGGGATGGTGCTGCCTGCTGCTTTCCTCCCACCCTTGGCAGCAAATCACTGCAGATAGGGTTTCCAGTTGGAGCATTCTTAGGCACAGCAGTCAGCTGGCACGGTCACCAGTTGCAAAATGTTTGACATGATGCCCATGACAGCCAGACGTGTAAGTCCTGATTAATTCATCTTGACCGATGCTGCTATGCTTGCATAGGTGGAGACCACGGAACATCATCAAAATCTAATCACGCTCAGGCAAGAATCAATAGTAGAAGCTTCTGAGATTTCAGTAATGGAAATGAAGCCTGAGATTCACATTTTGGCTCTGGAGACTTCATAATTTGATCCTCCTGTGCTGGTGCAGGCAGTTTGTGTAAATGAGTTGAAAACATTTTTTAAACTGCTTTCTTTAGATTTGTACTCCTTGCCAAGTGGAGAAACACATTTTTTTAAAGTGCATCTTTGACAGGTCTTGGCCACATCTCTTTCTGCTTTCCTACATACCTGTAAACAAGCAAGGGCCTTGATAACAGTGTTGCTCTACTAAGTGGAGATGCTTGTTACCAAATGGGAAGGGACACATGATGCAGCTGTCACAGAGAAAATCTGGTGCCTTCAAGGTTTCTAATGGGCAAGCTTTCCTCAGTGCCAGGAAATATTTGGCATAGGCATAACAGGGACTCAGAGCTGGATCTCTGACTGTCAAGCTGTCCTGCCCGTGATCTAAGTCAGCCTGATGTACATGTTGCTCCTGGGTAACTCTGCCATGGTTGGCTGCATAGATTTTGTTCGTTGCAGATTCCCTCTTCGTGCAGCCCATGGCATCCTGCTTGAATTCGTACCAGTCCTAAAAATCCCATCTGCCTTTTTCCAGGAGAGTGAAAGGATTTATTCATTGTCCAGTCTGATTTGTGCAGTGCTTTAGAGTGTCCAGGGCGTTTTGCTAGAGGCTGTGCTGTGCCTGGCAAGGACAGGGCTCATTCTGAGGGGTGACACACAGTATGGGTGCCTTGGGAGGCCTCCAGGACAGAAACCTTCCTGCTTCATCCCTCAAGGAAAGAGCAGAAGGGCTGCCTGGAGTAGCAGGAGTGCAACAACAAAAAAGCCACAAAAAAACCCCAAACAAATGAACCAAAAAAAGGCACGCATCTGCAGACAGGCTGAAGCTCTTTTGGATAGGATATATTTATTTCTAGGGTTATTTCTAGGGTTATTCCAGGTAGCACTGGCATAATGATTTTTAAATATCATACTAGAAGGAAGATCTTGTAGAAGACATCATATACACCACTGATTTATTCAGTATAAAATGTGAAAGCTTTACTTACAGCTATTAACTCTGGCTGCTTATCAGTATCCTCAGTATTGTGATCTGCCTTTGGCCCTCTCTCAAGGAAAAATTAAGATTTAGCTGCCACAATACAGCTGTGTGTCATTAGCCTCACAAGTCATTACCCTCTCACAAGGTCTCCAGAAGAGTTGATAAGATCCCATAAAAAGCTTCAGATTGCCGCTGGCAAACAAATGTCCTCTTGCAGCAATTGTATGAATGCACAGTTCTTAAATACTTGCTGTGAATAGAGAACTCTTTAACCAAAGGTCTTTTGCACCCAAAAATTTGTCACCCTGAAGCAAATTGCTGGGGTAGTTAGGATCCCATCCCACGTGCATCATTCTACCTGAGTTCTCTTGCTGCCCTCCAAATTATTTAACATTCAGTCTGAATGCCCCTCCTTGTCTTCCCATCCCAGCCTCTTCTTCATCCTACAGGGAATATTTAATGCTGAAATTTGGACATGACATTCATTTCCATATTGGGACAGAGCAATGGCCCAAACATACAATTACATCTTCAGCTCAGGATGGAGCACAACGAACTGTTTTAATAAGGGTTTTCTTACTCTCCTCCCACAGCCCTGAAATAAAAGCAAAGGGAATACAGAAAATGACTGCCGAAGGAAATTGGTTTTTTATAAATGTTCTCTCCTCTCAAGTGTATTCCAGGGCAATAGCCCTGCTGCAGTGTAGGAAAACACTAGCATTAACAAGTGATTATTCCACAGGCTTGGGTTTGCCCAGCAGTCCAGTAGCTGGAGATGATGCATAGGTGGGCTGGAGCTGCTGCATTCATTCTGCTTGGCACCATTTTTCTTCTGCTTTGTCATACATCTCCTCATTACAGCCTGCTGGCGAGGACTGGTAATGGGATGAGTTACCTGGGATTGGACTTGGTACAATAGTCAGCTAATCGGCACTTCCCGGGCAGAGCCATTGCTCATGGAGATGCATTTCCTTGCTGCTCCCAGGCAGTTCTGTGAGTGATGTGAGAAGAGCAGCCTTGCAGCCATTCCTGCCGTGGTGGCTCCTCTCCCAGGCAGGGAGCAGCAGCTCTGGGCATGAGGAGCAGGGGGCTGTGCTCAGCAAACCTCCCTGGAGAGACCCTGGCACTGGGGGCGCTGCACGGCCCTGCTGCCAGCCATGAACCTGGGCTCCTGCAGGAAGCGGCAGTGCTTTGTCTCAGCACAGGTGGCAGAAAAGGAGGGAGGTACGAGGGCTCTTTCAGAGAGGTACATGATCAAATCTTGGGCTGGTTCATGTTCAGACATCTGCTCTTAGTGAAAATAGAGCTTCTTGGATCTATAACCAAAATGCTGCATGTAAACAACGTTGGTAAGTCAAGCCACTGACCTTTGCTGCTTTTATTGTGATTTTCAGGTGCTTGCGGAATTGTGGAAGGGAGAAGGGAAGACTCCCCTTGAAATTGTTAAAGAACAGAAACTTGAACTGTTGCAGGATCAAAAAGAGCTTGAACAGATCTGCCAGGCAGTGATTGATGGACAAGAAAATGAGGTGATTATAATGGTGCTGGAACCTTCTGCACTGTGCCAGTCTGTAGCACTGCAAGGGGGTTAAAATAGCCTCTCTTTTTTTCCCTTTTGATGGCCTTTGAGCTCTAGAGCCAGAGCAGTAAAACTGCTGCCAGGATATCAGGCTTTTCTTTTCCTTTCTTATTTTACTAAATGGGTTTTTTGAAACTGAAGCTTACACAAAATGATCTGCAAAACAAATTACCAGTCTGGCTAATGTGCTAAGTCATTCTGAGAGCCCATAAAACTTTAATGCGGGAAAGCAAAACTGCAGGGCCCTGTCCCTCTCCAGCTGTACTGCCATTAACCTGACCCTGCCACCCAGCCACATAACTCTGATTTTTATGTCATCTGTTGTGATTTTGGGGCAACACAGTTAAACTGTTCCGAAGCTGAAGACTGAAGTTACCTGCCAGCAAGGCATATATTAGTTATGGAATTAGAGGCTGTTTCAGAGCTGGCAAGGCAGAAATTCTGCTTGCATCTGACTTTCTGCCATGTCCCTGTCTCCGTCCACTGCCAAGGAGAGGAGCCTCACTGGCTCTCCTGCCTGCCAGTGGCTGTGGGCTGGGGAGGAGCCAGAGCCCTGTGGCAGCAGCAGTGGCTCCAGAGCTGCTGCCCACTCTGCTGTTCTGCTGGGCTGTGGCAGCAACACAAACGCTCCCCCGTGGGGGATGATTGGCTCTTCCCCATCTCCTTGGAAAGACACACAGCAGCCAGTGTGGCTCAGTCTAACAAGGTCTGAGCTGGAAAAAAGGGAAAAAACCCTTGTTGATCATGAAGGGGAGGAGTGGGAAGGGATCTTGACAGAGTCTATATAATCTGCTTTATAAAAAGCAAAATGAAAACAAGTGCTTATATGTTCTCTGGAGCAAAAATGTAGAAGCAGAAGTGAATAGCTTACTTCTAATATAAACAATGTCTAGCTCCATTTGCCATTTGGAAAAAAACATTAACATCTTCTGAGAACAATACCACCCACTCTAGATCTCATTGGGGGATGCTAACAGCGCTGCAAGAGCTTTTGATAAAATGAGCTTGCAGTAGGTCGGCGTGACCTCCATCCGCCTTGACTCATTTGCAGAGCCTGATAAAAGTGCTGCTGTATTTCCAGGCTGGTATGAAAGCACAGGCAGGGGGGGAGAGAACGTTAGAACTGACTGGGAAGTGCAGGAGCTGAAGGTCCATAACCACACTCCCATTTCAATGTGTTTTGAGAGAAACTTTTTTCAGAACGAAATAGCTTCTAAACAGCTGCTCAAACCAGCACTGAGCACTTTACAACAGTGCAGGACTGGGACTGCACCACACTCTGCCCCACATAGGTAATTTCCAGTAGATCCAGAGTAATGAGTCCTTTCCACTGTGCAACATAACAGAGAAGACTTCAGACTGACAATAATTCAGATACTGTAATGAGAAGCAGTATTTGCATCTGAATTTGGTATTGGCACAGAGTGTGGCTCCTCTGTTTGCAACCTTTCCCTGAATATCTGCAAATATGTCATCCTGTTTCTTTGCTTCTATTGTGTTCTGCCCAGTAACTCTGACAAGGTGGAGAATGCCTTCCCTGCCACACAGCCGGTAGGAAGGCCAGATGCTTGTCTTTCAGCAGTGGCATCTCCTTTTAGGAAGGCCCAAAGGTGAAATTTCCGATCCTTTTGGCTTTTAAACATGGCCCTTGCAATGTAGCAGGTGATTGTGCATCAAAGGCTGTCTGATAGGAGGTCGTATTTGACCAGGTAATTAATCATCATGTTGCAAAAGATTATGCACTTGAAGGAAATAAAAAACACCTACGTCTGTGCTTGAAGGACTGCACCAATATTATCAAATAGATTCTGACTCGATGCAAATTGCCTGTTATGACAGGACATTATATTCAGTAAAATGGTAGATCCTATTAGCAAGGAAAGTCCATCTCACTTCTCTCGCTCTTTTCCGGGAAGTTGCTGTTCAAGCTGCAGACACTGCAAAATCCAGAAGTGTTTTCTGACTCTTTCAATAAGAGGAGCTCTTTCTATTAGTTATAAGGCCCTGCTGCTGTAGGGACTTGCTGTTCTCTCATGGGAGCAGAGCAGGAGCTTATTGCAAGGCTGAAAGCAGTTTTTATAAATATCATTTTAGCCCAAAATGCAGTCTTTTATCACAATAGTCCAAAGAACAAAAATATTCATACCTTGGTTGGCAATGAGTGAAGATGTTCCGTTTTCCCATAACAATGGTGTCTGTTACATTTTTTTTTCTTTAAAGGTTATGGCGATAAAGGCAGGAAATCGAAAAGTTCTAAATAAGTTAATTGGTCTGGTACAAAGGAAAACACAAGGACGGTCTAATCCTGTTCTGGTGAAGCAATTATTAGAGAAGAAGCTAACAGAGTAGCCACAAGAGAAAAAGCACACAAGCAACTCAAGAAGCATGTGCTTCGTTCTGTCTGCAAATGAACTTTGGTGTCTGCTTGTGCAGCATCATGCTTGTTGGTTATTCTTCAAGCAGCCTGAAGTCCCAGCCTTCCCTGGATGCATCAGCCAAAGGCAGATGGGCCAGAGAAAAGCAGGATACAGCCATTTGCATCTCCCACGCTTTGATGTGGTACTTGGAAACCTGATTTCCACACAGCCCTGGGAAACAAGCTCCCAGGGGTGTCTGTGAGTAAGCAGAGAGCTGAAACTGCATGGGTTAGTTTTCTAATAAAGCGGGTACAAACTCAGCTTGTCTGTCTGTCTGTTTGTGAGAAGGGAGATTCACAATCTCAAATACTCAGTCTGGGTGTGCACATTGTGACTCACTGTCAATGTGAGCACAACAGTAACAGTGATTAAAACATGCAGAAGTAATTGAGGAGACCACGTGTGCCTCGATGCCTTACAGAAGGGAAAAAAAGTCCACTGCTATCATTCTTCCTGGCTTCTGAGGAAAGGATGAAGCCACGAGCTGCTTAACTGTGTGCCTCAGGGTACTGGCATAGACAGAATTCTGTGCTGGCATCTCACCCTGTGAGATTGTTTGCTTGTCTTCTCCCCGTTCTGCACCCACATAGCTGCTGTGCCCGCTCTCACTGCTGAGGAGGGCCTGAGCTCTTCTGAGGGTCACATCTCATTTTGGCCTCAGAGGTTCAGAATAGCACATGTGCATCTGCCAGCCCTTTACAATCCACAGCAGAACAAGCAGAATCATAAAATAGCTGGATTTGGAAGAGACCTCAAGGATCACTGGAGTAGAGCTCCTGGCCCCGTACAGGACAGCCCCAGCTCCAGTCTGGCTTTTTTTTTTTTTTCTCTGTAGGCAAGAACTTGGCCCCATGTTACAAACGCCCAGTGCCCAGGGCTGATGCTTCTCTGGCACGCAGTTTTCTTCTGTCACCTGGAACTACACTACTTTGGAGAAGGAATGGAACTTGCAGTTGGCGTACCAAAACTGAGCTGGATTCAGCTGGGGTCCAGTCCTTCTCCACTACTTAATCCAAAGGGGTGTTTTGTGCTGGTAGTTTTTATTTTGGGTTTTTTTTTATCTTTTGTTTTTCAGTTCCTGGCTTTTAGTACTCACTGAAATGCAGGGATCTGGAATAAACTTCCCCACCCCAACCAACTTTAGCTGATTGAGCCATTAACAGGAAACACAACAACAAGGAGCTTGTCAAATTTTCATGTAGCAGGGAGATAAATTGATTTAGTACCAGATGCTTGAAGTTCTTAAATCCCTCCTGGAGACTGCTAAGCCATACTTTTTAAAGATCACACCTACCTCAGGCCTCATAGCTACTTCTTCAGAACAGTTCTTTAGGATGTGCCTGCAGGGCAGACATTGTCACAGGAGTGCAGCAGGTGTGGCCCTGGGACTTCAGTCACCTTTGGCAAATGTGGTGCTTGCAGCACTGGTTCAGTCGGCTGACGGCAGTTCCTCCTCCTGAGTGGCAGCGCTGATGTTATGTCTTGAGGAGGAGATTGCTGTACAAACTGAGGTTCAAGTACGAACTCCTTCATTAGAAGGAAAAAGCCCCTTTGGTTTTCAATACATTTAATGAATAAAAAGTGTATCCATTGTTCACAAAAAAAGTATCTTTACAACTCAAACATCATCATACAGCTTACAAAAAGCAGTAATATGATTGCAATCAAAACCTGTGACCCCTCAAAAATCAATCAACCAAACAAAAAGCCTAGACCTCTGAAAACTCCCCAAATCAAACCATGCCCAGGATTTTCATGTAATTTGACCTTCACACTAAGACTTCTACTATGACTTTTCACATTGTGAGCAAAACCTACCATTTTTACTTCAAGTTGTGTGAGTTTTGATGTAAGTGTTCAGGCAATAAAGGTTTAGAATATACAACAAACTATTGGAATTCTGTTCAACTCTTGCCCTGGCAGCAAGGAACAAAAAGGCACATGGGTTTCTCCATGAAATCTTGAATCTTAGAGATCCTCCCTCCATTTAGAAAAACACATTTGTTTCCCAGAGGTGGTCCTCCAAGGTTAATGTTTGTTGTGGCACAGCTGGATGCTGCTGTGCCGAGTTCCCCACTGCTGCAGTGGGTACCTTTTGAAAAGAGAAAACAAGAATGTATTTGGAAGAGTAACAGTTAAGGTTATTTAAAAGAAGGAAGGATCTCATCTAAGTTAGTAAGGCTACTGCTGATAATTCTCTTTAAAAGCTACTACTTCTTAGCCATTCTTTTACTATAGAATTATACTTTGCTAGTATGGTGCAAACATCTGTTCTAAATCATCAGCCAGGTTCTCTCTGAGTCTGTGTCAGTACATCATGCAGCACCTGGGCCTGCGCAAAGCACTGGACACTGTCCTGCATGGCTTCCTTATCTCTAAACTGGAGAGACATGGATTTGATGGGTGGGCCGCTCAGGAGATAAGGAATGGGCTGGCTGGTGGCACTCAAAGAGCTGCACTCAGTATCTTGATGCCCAGGTGGAGGTCAGTGGTGACTGAGGTTGTCCGAGGGTTGTCACTGGGCCTGGCGCTGTTTCACATCTTTGCTGGTGACACGGACAGTGGGATCCAGTGCCCCCTCATCCATCAGCAAGTTCTCTGATGACAACAAGCTGTGTGGTATGGTTGACTCACTGCAGGACAGGGATACCATCCAGAGGGTTCTGGAAAGGCTTGAGAAGTGGGGCTGTGCAAAGAAGTGGGACTTGGGGGTGCTGGGGGGTGGCAAACCTGTCAAGACCTGGCAATGTGCACTCAGAGCCCAGAAAACCAAATGTGTCCTGGGCTACCTCCAAAGCCCTGTGGGCAGGAGGGCAAGGGAGGGGATTCTGCCCCTCTGCGCTGTGAGACCCCACCTGCAGGGCTGCATCCAGCTCTGAGTCCCAGCACCAGAAGGACAGGGATTTGTTGGAGCAAGTCCAGAGGAGCCCATGAAGATGATCAGAGGGCTGGAACATGTCGCCTGTTAGGACAGGCTGGGACAGTTGGGGCTGTTCAGCCTGGAGAAGAGAGACCTTACAGCACATTCCAGTCACTCAAGGGGGCCAGTAAGAGATCTGGAGAAGGACAAGGGCATGTAGTGGCAGCATGAGGGGAAATCACTTTAAGATGAGAGAGGACAGGTTTAGATTGGATATTAGGAAAAAAGTCACTGTGAAGCACTGGGAGCAGGTTGCCCATAAAAGCTGTATATGCCTTATCACTAGAAGTGCTCAAGGCCACACTGGATACTTTGGGCATCCAATTTGGCCACACTGGGGCTTTGGGCAACCTGGCCTTGTGGAAGATGTCCCTACCCATGGTGTGAGGGATGTGTTAGAACTAGATTAAGGTCCCTTCCAACCCAAACCATTCTGTGATTTACTGTAAGTCTCAGTCTATTTTCACCTCCACCTGCCAGACACAACAGATGACAAGAAAGATTAAAAAAGGATAATTGAAATATTCTTCCCTAACAGGGAAGGGAAAGAACAGCCATAGTCTATAAATTTTGCACTGTATTATGAAACAGTCACTTCTGAAAATTTTAAAGAACTCTTTTGCAGACACACACAAAATGTAAATTTCTTTTTGATAGGGAAAAAAAAAGTGGTTTGAGTCAATTGAGATCAAGATAATGAAGCTTTTTAACACTTGTGGAGATATCAGCTACCAACTTCAAAGCAGTAGCTGGCAGTGCTCAGACCTAACAATGGGAAGGCTCAAGTAGGGCCAGCTCACATTGCTCCCACTATCCAAGCCTGCATTAAGGGGCTCATCAGTCACCTCATACCCTTCTGACTGAACCAGTACAGCCAAAACATGGGATTCTTTTTGCCTGCCAAAGCAAAATACAGCAGCCTAAATACAACCACCACCTTCCCACTCCCCTAAATGGAGCTCAAGGCAAATTCTAAATACTCAACAAGTGGAGGGCTGTACTGAGCAAAACAAACAGCTTTGGTTTGTATCTGCTTAGCAGTAGTTGATGAGCCCATAAAAAAAGCAGAAGCAGCAGCCTCAAGGAATTTAGTGCCTGCTATTGTAAAGACAAATAACAACCCTGCAGGACAAGTGGGTCTGCAGGATAGAAGGCGGATCCCGACTTTGAAGTGTTGGATGTAGAACATCCTGCAGACCAGGAGGCTGTTTCAAGTGTGGCTGTATCAATGCTGGAGCTCCGGAATGAAGATTGAGGCTTTGACCCCAACTTGGAAGTCTCATTTAGCTACTCCAGTGCTCTCTGATCTAATGATTGCAGATGCCATCTGTGCAACAGCATCAGGCAGGGTGAATTAAGGACAGTTCCATGCAGATTTTCAGCAGTTACTATCCATGAACAGAGGACCAAGGAATATGCTCACAAATTAAAAGCTGACACCAGACACTGTCATGACCATCTCATCTACTCATTGCTGGAAGTCTTTCAGGAGGTCAGGCCTGAGGGTGGAGAGCTGATACTTACTGTCCCATATAGCTGAAGTATCCTGTATCTGAGGCTGCAGAAGAGGAGAAGAAAGTCGTCTAAAAGGATGCTGGCAATGCTCTAAGTAGCGAAGAAAGAATTTCTAGCACTCAGCCTTGGCTGCAGAGTTTAATTTTAACTGTGTTAAAAATAGGACACGATAGGAACCTTAACTAAAAAATTACAGCAGAGCACTCAGCTGTGATTTCAGTGCACCCCTTTCCACCCTGCTTTGCGGTGTGATGTCGGATGCTCTTGTGTCTCCTCTGAGCACCCTCTACCTACACTTACACAAACACTGACCTCAGCAGCACCTTCCCAGGGATTTATGGCCTTGTGTGCATGGTCAACCTGGAGAGTGTTTGTTTTTTCACACATGAAGAAAAACAAACTGGGTTTTCAGTCAGCTCTCTGTTCTTAAACCGTGTCAGGGAGAAGAAGGAGTAGCATGAACCTCGTTGGTTTGCCCTCGTTGCCGCCATCTTCTTAGATTGCTATTTACACATGCTCATACACACACACTGGATTCTGAATCGGGCAGTGGCCACTTAAAACCGAGTTACAGCACACAGGTCGACATTTAGCAACCCAAATGCTCAGAAGCTTCCCTGTACTGGGTTGGCTTCAAGTGCAAGTTGTCCCCTGTTCCCTCAGAAGCTGCAAACGTGCAGGTAATACATGGACAGAGAGGATTCTATTGCTAAACAGTGTGAGGAATGTAGTAAAATACAAAATCCCAAGTTGTCATGACCTGTAATTTGCTGTGCATTTTTCTGCCCAGTGTGATGGCAAATTTAGACTCCATCTTCAAGAGCCCCTGGGCCAAGCCACATCAGTAACTAGGGCTGACTGCAGTGGAAACACAAAACCACTGGGAACCGCTTCTCTCCAGCCCACATCCCACATTAGGCTAGACAGCCTGAATTTTAACTGCAATAAAGCAAACTGCAGAAATTCTCAGGTGCCACCATGAGGGAAAAAGGCTGCATAAAGAAGGTAGTTCAGTGAGCAATGCAGCTGTGCCTGCTCCCAGTGGAACTAAGCCTTCTCTCTAGGACCATCCTAGTCCCAGATCCTTAAGATCTCCTGTAGGGCATACAGGCATTTCACAACTGTGTGCAGCATTTGCTGCCCAGCTGCAGAAATAAGTGGTGAGGGACCCTGACCTTTGGTTTCTCCCCTTTATCTGTGTGTGTGGGGGGTCCAATTCATGACCCTGTGAATGATTACCATCTTGCCTGCTGGCTTTGCCCAAGAAAAAGACTGGTGACAGCTGTGCCAGATGCCATGTTATCCCACCTCATACACAGGCAGCAAAGTAACCCGTGCAAGATTCCCTGCCTTGTGATTGCAGCCATTGGAGAAAGGCCTCCATCTGAGCCCAGAACCTGGAGCTGCAGAGCTGAGCTGTAACGCCGTGATCCTCACAAGAGCCAACAGCTCCACTGTAGGGAATGCTCCCTCCATGCACAGCCTTTTGTGGAACCACAAAGCAAAAGTTCTCCCAATGTGTGGTTGCATCAGCCACAGCTGTAATCTGTAACCCACTAAGCAGGCATAACCATCAGTAGTTGTAGTTTAGCTGCTCAAGAGGCCACGCTTTCAGGCTGCTAGATTTTTTCACACTGAAGATCAGAAACCAATGTTATGACCCTGGAGATTCACAAAAGACGCTGATCAGTGTTTCTAAACACCAAGCCGTGCTTGGACACCAAGAGACACGAGTTGTTGGCTCAAGCTGCAGCAAGGGATACTGAGACCCAGAGCCACTCCCTCTCCTTTGAGGACGAGCTGGCATTTCGTCTGAGCTCTGGCCAAACTGACACAGCAGCACTGAGCTGGACACAGTCTAGTTGTTTTGGATTTGACTTGTCCATGGTATTTTTTGGTCTAAATCCAAGCTGGTTATTTTTGAAGTAGACTGTGAGAAAACACAGCTGCTGTGGAATTGGCTTCATCAGAGATGCAGGCTTGCAGGTATTTAGTCCACAGTACGTAATTGTATGCGGGCAGTCTGCTAAAGTGCCAAAGTTGAGAAATGCAGCCTTTGCACAAAAGTTCCATCAGGGCTTTTAGCCCGGAGACTTCAGTCTTAATTTAATCCAGCTGCCACACAAGAACCATTATAATCAATGAACAAAAAGAAGATTTGCACAGTCAGCAACAAAAAGCCACTTTAAGCACCTACATATTTGAGAACCCAAGTAATGCTCCTTTTCATAAATAAGAGGCTTCCAACTGAGGATATAACAAATGAAGTACGTTGATGCTGGGCCACAACATGTTTAGAAAAGCTGGGGACCACTAAAAAATAAAGTGCATTTAGTCAGAGCAGGGCTTTGACCACCAACAAAGTCTCAGAAGTAGTGCTGCGTTCTGTGCCTGGCTGTGGTCAGACAGCTGGCACCACCATCATCTTACCCAAGTACCTATTTATGCAAGTCTGACACCACCCTCACAAGGAGCAACTTTTACCCTCCTTTGCACATTTCTATCCCAAAACATCACACAGCACTGCTGTCCAGCTGGACAGGTACTGTAAAACATGGTCATATTAAATTTTCAAGTGCAAGCTTTTTCTTTCTGGTCCCTGATAAATCAGAGCAACACAAACATAAATTCTGCATTTCACAGAGAGGGAAGTGCCCCCTGCTAATCTGCGGCATTTTACCTTTGGTTTGCTCATTAATGTAAGCAGCCCAAGTGCCATGTAGCCTCCATTTCTGCTGATAATGCTCAAAGAGTGCAAGGAGGAACATATTGTAATTATCTAAATCGGGTCTGGACACAGCAGTATCATTACTGTACAGTGCCAGAGCTATCGGAGTTAAAAGAAAGAGGAAAATCCCAGTATTCTACTCATAAACACAGATGCAATTTAAATGTTACAAATGTAATGGGAGCTGTCATAAGAACTGCAGGCATGACATAGCAATTTCAGTAAATACAGCAAAGTAAATCGCTTATTAAATCAAGCCATCCTCAAACAGGAGCTCTGGCTACAAATTCAAATGATACAATGACAATTTAACTGCAACAAATCACACTGCTCCCATCCTTTTCTTTCCAACCCTAAGATTTCAGAGCACCTTAGGGGAGCTAAAAACCTTCCTGAAGCACAAAACCTTCTGAGACGCTTTAGCAGAGTGCACAAAAGGGTAGTGAGTGTGTACACACTGTGCTGGATGGTGAACTTCTCTTGGTAAACAGAACTTAACCTCTTGAACTTAAACCCTTGGACTCTGCAGGATGCTGCAAGTTTGTTTGCAAATGTTTTTCTCTGAAGGACTGAACAGACCACTTGGGCTTTGTGCACAGGCCAAAGAGCAGCACTGGTGGCAGGAATGCTGCTCAGCCTTCCCGTCTATCCACTCCTGCTCCTATTCCAAAGCACGGCCCCTGCTGGTGTCCAAGGTCCACCTCAATCACACCTTGTTTTCTCCCATCCTAGGAAATCTTACTAAAAATACCAAATCACACCTGAAAGGCAAGTGCTCTGTACTGCAGCATGATACCACTGAATTCAGACTTTCTGCAAAGTGACAAACCCTACAGAAAGAGGAAAGAAGTAATTTATGAACTGGATGCTTGGAAGCATGTACCTGGGCCTGCTGGTGGGAGGGACAGTCCATGCTTGATACTGGAATTTTCTCATCTCCACAGAATACAGCTGAAAACAGAAGTTCTCATTTCTGTTCTTCCAAATCAAAGTCAGAAGTTACCAGGGAAAAGAAAGACGATGCATTTTTCACACCAGAACTGTAACATCAACAACTTGATCTCATTCGAAATATCATAAAACTCTTTAGGGCACACATGGAAAAGATCAAATTTAAGAAAAATGCCTAGAATACAACTTTATTGTGAGCACAGCCAGGAACACATGAACTGCACCTGACTATACATGTCCAAAGATCAGCACAAGCATGAATGAAACTGAGTGCTTTAGTCCAGTTAATACAAACCATGTGTATATTTACTGAGAATAACCCAGAAAGCATCCAAAAACGGCCAAGGGTAAAAGAGAATGACTACAAATTTTTGAAGACAAAGTGCTCACTTTATAGTTAGGTTGCAAAAGCAAAATAAACAAAAACCAAACCAAGCCCAAAAACACACACACATACAAAAAAGGCAGGTTGAAAATGCTGGAAAGACTCCTTGCTATAGCAGAACAGGTTAAAAACACTCCAAGGTACATAATTGGAAATGTGGCATTCACAGTTTGAAACATCTAGTAAGAGACTGGAAATTTACTTTGGTATTACTGAGCCACCACCTGCAGTCTTTGGAATAGATCTGCCAAGGCACTTCATTTGGGACTGATGCTGAGCCAATGTACCAAGGAGGGACTGCTCCAGTCACACACCCACCTGAGAGTGGGGAAAACCAGATCATAAAACACTCCCTTGTTCTTGGAAAGAGCAGCATAATGCTGTTATCCTCCAGGGACCCAGAGGCAGGACCACAGCTTGGACCACAGGCACAGAGCTTTTTTGGGAAAGGATCTATCATTGGTGAGAGACAGGATAACACATTATCTAACTGGAGGAAAGAAGCTTATTAGAGAAGCATTTGGCTGAAGAGCTTATGCACACAGATGTGATTCATCTCAAAAGATCAGCATTTTCAAACTAAAACACAGGTTCTGCATTTTGAAGGCAGGAAGAGGCATTTCCCACCAAGAGTTTTTAATGCCAGACATTATCCTGCTATTATATCTGAGACACAGCTGCAAGTGTGATCCCACTCAGAAACCAAGCAATGCAAAGGTACATGTATGATCTGCATTTTTCCACTCTCAGCCAGGGTCACTGTGCTCATCCACCTCCTCCTTTTGGGGAGCTGACAGACATTTCCCACGTGTGAGGGGACACTGTGCACAAACACAGCTCTGACCTTTCAGCAAGGAGCCTTCCACACAGCTCCAGATTTCAAAGGCTGACTTTATCCTACTGGATGTAGAACATAAGCTCTGCTAAAACTTATGAGGAAAATCCTTTCCTTCCTCAAATTTACAGATGCTTTTATGAGCAGTCCACATTTTAAAATCCTCATGTAGTTTAACAGATCTGCCGGGATGAATCTGCAGTGATTTTGTACATTTGTTGAAAACACCAGCTAAAATTAACAATCTCAAAAGAAATCCCTTCTACTCAGCAAATAAGGATTCTTAGTTTAGAATACAAAGGAAGGGAGTGTTCAGGTAGTAATCTACTGCCTTGAATGCTGGTCTGCAGAGTTCTTTATTTTTAAAAAAGTGAAATAATCTTTATAATTCATTTTTAAAAAGAAGGCCTCAAAAAAGAAGTATTAGATTGCTTCTGCATTTTAGCACTTGTTTCTGAACCACTAAAAGTCAGCTGATCAAACTTTCCTTTTGCTCACATGCAGTTCTTGCAGAAGAGGTGACAAGCAGAGCAGGCATTGACCCTACAATCATAATGCTAAAACACTTCCAACACACACTGAACCCCCTCAGGCCAGGCCTGTGAGTACAGCATGGAAGGCAGCAGAAATGTGTGAGTAGAGAAGTGACTCACAGCAGCCTAGGACAAGTTAAAAAAAAAAAAAATTTAAAAAGAAGTCCTTCAATTTCATTCCCCATTTACAACAACAATGCAGGGCTGGTAGGAACTGAAAAAGAAAGTGCTCTCTTCAACCTGAATAACTAATACTTAAGGAAAAACCCCATAGCTTTGGCTTCAGCTTCCAAGAAAGCTGGTGAGGTGAAAGAGGGCCATGTGGAGGTGAGTAGGTGATTTACAGAATGGGGATGCAACGGCACCTGAAAAACTAAACAAGTCACAAATGAAAGCAAACTGGAGAGAATCATCAGCTAGAAAGCAACAGGACCCCCAGCCATCACGGGAGTGAAAACTGTGCAGCAAACAAGTAAAGATGGACCCAGAGAAATTCTGGAGGTAATTTTGTTGGAGACAGACTTTGGGATTTTTATTTTTCTTGGAATAGCCTAGAGCAGGCTGACACAATGAATGCAGACACTTTAATCTATACCTTGTAGATTAAAGGCAGAACTTTTCAGAACTACCTAAAGGATTTAGGAGCTTGAAGTGCACTGCACATTTCTGAGGAATTTGACCTGCAATTAATTAGACCGTTCTGGAGTGTCTTTGGGTTTTGGTTTTAAACTGTTTTTTTTCCTTGGAATCTCTGAGTAAGTGTGTTTCAAAATCAGGATGTGATTAACTGGAATTCCACATTATAGAACTACAATAAGCAGGAGAACTAATGTATGCAAGTGTTATTTCTGATTTCTGTTTCTTCACATTTTTTGAGTCACTGTTAGTTTGTATCTTGGACAGAAGGGTTTATGGCTCCCTTGAACTGAGCTCCTCTTTATGTAGCCAACTACAACACACTGGAAGCACAATTATGCAGCTAAGATAAGACAAAATGCCATGGTGATGCACCAATTCATCATGTTTGGGTTCTTCTAATGAAGCCCATTACTCACAGAAGAGAATTTTCTCAAGCAGTTAGTCACCAGCAGACAGCTTTCCCCATTACTCCTTCCCTTTCTGCAGCTGGTGAATAGCCTGGTCCTCCCCTCACCATCCCAGAAGTGCAATATTAGGAAAAGGCAACACCTAAATTAAAAGTAAACAAACAGTACTTAACTTTCCCATAACCAAAAGAAATTAACAATAAAACAGTACACCTTTCATGAGCAAGCAAACCTTTTTCATTTAATAAAAAAAAGACAAAAAAGAGACAAAAACAGCCTGCTGTCCATTTAACACTACAGAAAGATACTGAGTATCTTTCTTTAGCTTATTAAAACAAGCATACAAATAAACTAGACACTAATAACAGCTTGCATAGAAACATTTTGTTTTGTACTTTGTGCAAATCCTACTAAATAAGGCATGCTCGTGGGCTTAGGTAGCAATGCAAGAGTTCTCAAGGAATGCCAAGGAACCGCAAGGAAAATTCCAGGCAGTCTGCAATCCACATCCACTCACACACTTCACTGGACTTCAAAGCCCAACAGCTGATAGGGGCAGATCTGTCTGCACCATAAGGCAATATGGTATGTGTAGGGCCCAGCACCTGCTTTCAGCTACTCATGGCTTTACTACACATAAGATCACTTCAGAAAACCTGAGCCAGGAGTTAAAAAGGGGGTTTTGAATGTGGATTGGTAAGAACCCGGCTTCAGGGTGAAGCAAGGGAAGAGGCAAAGAGGATAATGACATCAAGAAGCACAGCCCTTCACATAAAGGGGTTTTGTGCAGATTTTGCATGTCTTTTTACACTGTGAACTTTTCCCATGGGGCAATGTTTTTTCAGGCAAACTTGTCTCCTAACAAGTTTTCCAGAAGATTATTTCTGTAACAGAAAAAGCTGACGTGCTTGTGTCTCTTAGCCAGCCAACAAGCGTCTATTGCAGAAATTCAACAGGAATTAGTGACACTGAAGAAGGGTGGCTCTGTAAAGAGGAAGGGATGAAGAAGGAAGTTCCAGTAAAAGCAGTATCAGAAATCTCAAATAAGTTATGTAGCACAGAGGGAAATTATAAGGCCTAACTGGAATAATATTTTGCCTCCTTCCCCCTCCAAATCAAGTATTTTCAGGAAATATCGAAGTACAACCTTCTTTTGAAAGCAGCTTTGCGTTAAAAAATCTGTTTAAACTCCAAAAGCTTTTTTAAAACACATTTTAAAAACCCACTAATAATAATCTTCAAAATCCCCCAGTATTTTGTAACATAAAATGGAATGTTCCTGGGCCAGAGCTGCCAGCTCCTTCAGGAACTCTGGGAAAAGGGCAGCTGCAAGAACGGCGTTCCTCACGTGCGCAGGAAGGCTGGGATGAGCCAGGCCTTTCTTTCCTTTCTGTCCCAGGAAAGGCTGCAGTACAGCTGGGTAAGCTTCAGAAAGGTTCCTTCCTTTCCCTGTGTTGCTGCTGTGCTGGACATTACCTAAAGGCAGGAGGAGAAGGAGAGGAAAGAAAAAAGACTGCATATTAAGCACACAGAGTATTTGTACAGTGTCCAAACCCAGATTCTAAGGATTGTGTTCAGAGCTGTAATTTGGAGTACCCAGATCATGCAGGGAAATACTCCACTAATTCAGCATTTTGAAGTTCTACATGGCCTGGTTCTATTGCATTTTTTATTACCTATCTTTCCCCAGGTTATATATCATACATATATCATATATATATAATATATATATATCATATATATATCTCATTCATTTCCAGCTCTGATGAGAGAAACGTGGGCAGAAGACTCAAGGGAAGCAGTAATATGGCTTTACCTTCTGAAACAGCAGGTAATATCTCCCCATGTAGAGCCAACACAGTGGCCTCCATTTCAACAACACTATGTTCTGTCCCTCCCCCAGATCAAACTGTTGTTTTGATTTTACTGCTCTATCTTCTCCCTGTGAATCATCATGTCAATGGGTTCAAGGCTGAGCCATCACATCACCACACAAGTTTGAAGCAAGTTAGAAACTAAGGGAAAAAAACCCTTAAAATTGGATTTTTCTGCAGCTATAGGTCCCACTAACTACACTTACTTCCCTGTAAAGCAACTCACCATTAAAAAGAGAGCAAGTGAAAGCCACTGCATGTTCTGCTATATGATCTCTGCTGCCAGAGTTCAGAGGATCAGAGCTCAAGTATCAGAATGCATGGAATTACAGTGACAGCAGCACTTAAATTTCAATCAATTGCTCCTTGTTTCAACCTGAAGCAGAACTGCCCTTTAATTAGATGATAATTAATTTAGTGAAACTAAAAAGGTGACAAAATTCAATTCTGATGGAAATAAATACTCTACAAAGAAAAATTAACCTGTAGAACTCACTGCTACAAGATAGAACTCACTGCTACAAGGTATCATTGAGGCCAGCAGCAGAGACAGATAAAATCCTGCCTAACTTACAAGTAGGATGTTCTCCTGAGATGTGTAAGTAAATCATTAAAAAGAAATAAAAGGGCTGTTATGTTAACTCACATACTGCAGACAAGCCTAACACTGCATGGCTGCCTTCAGAAGGAGTTTCCTTTACAGTGCACACAGTTTATGTTAAAGCAGCAGTCTCAAGTGATGCCAGCCTTGCTCTGAAACCTCTCCAAGTAGCAAACAGGGGAGCTGTACATGAAGGCCTCACTCGATGCTGCACAGCAATCCCTCTGCTCAACAGCTCTGCACTTTTGTTCCTTGCCTGTACTTCACCCAAGGCACTGTGGAATTACTCTACTCTTCCAAACACTTGAAAAAAAAATCATCTCAATCATTTAACAGACTCACACTTTTCTCAAGTTTAAAACACCTTTCCAACTCCAGACTTATCAATCATTCATGTTGTTATTCTACAAATTTCTATCTACTAGAGACAGAGTAAAGGAATTTCTATTCTATGGGAAAATCTGACTGTGGGAGGAAAAACAACTTAAATTATAGATTACAATGAGAAGATAAAGTTTTAAGCTTCCCCTGAAGATTTTTTTCAGATTTTCTAATGTCAAAACACTTCATAATTAATATTTTAAGTTTTTTTAATAGTTTAGGCAATATAACCAGAATGCTAGTATACTGTCAAAGCTTTGGGGTTTTTATACCCTTCCTTTTAAAAATAATCAAAATGTATACATTTATAAAAATAATTTTGGTTCAGATTCAACTGTTTGTTTGGGAAGAAAAAAACCAAAATACCAGAAAATCACAGAAAGCTGATCTAGGAACTAGAGATTTGGGTTTTTCTTTGATCAGGATGGTTCACTTCTCTCTAGAGTCAGGATGCAATCTGAGTCATACAACTGAAAACTGAGCAAATAAGTACTCTGAAGATTGTTACCAACACACTGAAAGAGGGGCAGCTTGCACATGGAACTACATCGTGACAGCTCTAGATGTGTAACCAGAGCCCCAGCTGCTGTAGAAGAAACCACACACTACTGCAAGCAAAAAAGAACAAATTGTACTATTACTGTTCAAACACCTTCAGAGACCAGCCCTGTAAAGAGAGAGAAAATGCTCTATAATGTTTTGATTTTGCATTTGTCTTCTCCACTAACTCTGGCTTCAGGTTTTCATATGTGAATTCTGCAGGAGGCTGGCTATGCTCAAACCTGCAGAGAACACTGGGGTTTATTCACAGCTTCTGTTCAGGGGAAATTCCCTCAGAGAACAACCAATGCGTCTGACAGTCAGAGGTGGTGTTCAAGCTAACACAAAGAAGTCCATGGGGAGTTCCTAATTTGTTGTTTGGTTTTGGTTTTTTTTTTTCATTTACTGTTTTTGCAGCAGTTCCTACCTTGCACTTCTTATTCAATATAATGAACTACTGGTTGATGGGCTACTGAGCCAACTCTCCCCCAGGATTACAGTTTGATGACTTGCATCACTAGACCTGTAGGGAATCAAGTCTGCAGTTACCCAAACATTTCCTTACTACCACTTATTTGTCAAGAGATGCCTTCTCTGCAGGAGTTGCCACTATACAGAAGAAAGTGTACTAACAGGGTGACTAACCAGCCTTGTTTCAAATTCCTAAATAATGACCAGCATGAGTCAACCTAGCAAATTCTGAAGCTCACAGAAGAAAACTGACGTAAAACAGGAAGTCTAAATAAATGTTATTGGGAATGCATTATGTAAAAGTTCTTATTGCCAGCACCTGAGAAAAAAAAGGACTCTGAATGTTGCCTCCTAATCTCATCTCCCACATGCTCAGCTACAATGCCATCTAATTGTAAGGCATTCTTTTCTATGGCACCAAAATGCAGAGTCTAAAACGCTACTGACATGTACAGTACACAGCTTTTTTACAGCAGGCATCTTCCACAGAGCAATTCTGTGGGAAGCAGCCTTTGCAAGATCACAATTTTACAGACCAGATGTACTGCAAACCTTAGAAACACATACTAGGCTGACTACAAACTAGGTAAATTATTCTTCAGAGGCTTGAGAAATGAAAACACAATTAAAATGGCACATAAAGAGCCCTGATTTCCATACCTCTGGAAATCCAAGAAAAGCATCAACATCTTCACAGAAGTGTGGGCAGAGTGGGTGATTATTAATGATTCCCAAAGACGAGTAAGCACACACCTGTAAATGCAGCCTCTCTTGAACCCTCTTGCAGACTCAGCTCTTCATGACTCATCAAATTTGACACATTCCCATTGTGCGGCAGGTTGGCTTTTAAGAGAAGCCTGCACCCAACATCGGCCATCCAGCAGCAAGTTGAGAACAAGCAAGTTCTCCTCAGGGCAGGGCTTCAGCTCTACCCATTACCTGCCTGTGTCTGGAAAATTCTTACCTGGCAGCTAAGGCTTCATTTTGTTTATTTTTACTAGCTTGCCCCACAGTGGTACAAATAAGTAGAGGTAAGTGTAAAGACAGGAGCAGTGTGCACTGTGCTTGAGAGGCAGCAGATGTTACAGAGCCCCCTGCAAAGTTGGCTTGGTGGGATGATACCTGTCTAACTCCCCACTGCTCTTAGACACACACCTTTTGGTTTTTTCTGTTTGTTTTGCTTTGCTTGTCATACAAGAAAGATACTAGCCAGAAAACTTCCAGTGTCTTATCTCTCTCAGTGGTTGCCCAAACCATGATACCAAGCCTTATTCAATTGTTGCAGAAACCAATTCATTCTGGACTTCTGTCCTCTCTAACATTTATCAAAAAGGGACCAATGACTAACTGAAGGTCAGGCTAAAAATAAAATGAAATCATGCACATATGCCGCCTCACCTCATGCTTTGAAAGTGAGTTTGTTTACTGACAGCAAGCCAAGAACTGATTTTGTTACTTCTTTAAACAGATGTTTTATATACCAAATAAAAACTTCTAAATAGAAAAGAACATCCAAACAGACCCATACACTGTAGTCTACTGAGCATCATCACTTTAAAGCCACAAGGATACAGCTGGCAAATGATATTTGCAACTCACCACACCTTTTAATCATCTGGAGAAAAGGACAGGGGTTACTGGTAAGTCATTCCACCCATCCCTGCTCTGAGCATGGTTATCATTTACCTTTGGTGAGCATTTCTTCCGCAGCATCAGACATGTCCACACGAAAAAGCAAGTACTGTTGGGCCTCCAGGAGAAGATCTGGGAAGTCTTTTTCAATGGAAGCAAAATGTTCGATCTTATTTTTCACAGATGCCAGCACCTGCCAAAACAACAGTAACAATTACCTCTTTCTACTTTGCTCCCAGTGCAGCCACGGACTAAATATTCAGACTTTCTCTACCTGCATTAAAAGATTGGACATACAGAGTTTCCAGCTCTTTGCACAAATGCAATTAAAACATGGAAATGAAGTAAGAAGCTCTCGGACAGGTAGGAAAGCCACAAGTGAAACTGAAAGGAGCTAATGTAAGTTTTAAGGAGACACTAAGGACACTGCTCCAGTAGGCATGGCTAACACCTGTGGCAAATACCTGATAGAGTGAGCGCACGCTGGGCTGAAACACCATGTTGGTGTTGAGCAGAAAGGAGCGAAGAAGCGGCTGTGGATAACTTGCCAGCTGAGTAATAATCCCAATAAGCAGCAAATTTACATGCAAGGAATTCTCCAGCATGTTCTCCAGCTTTGACAACACTACGCTGATGAATGGTCCTGCAAGAAAATAAGGAATCAATGCTTTTGTTTTCACAGAAGAAAAACACTAAGATCCAGGAAAAAGGCATTTAAATGAAATTTTGACCATCATAAGCAACTAAATTAGCCCTCCCACACACTAATTAAAGGCAGCAGGGAGAAAACCCAAACTGTAGCTGAACAGAGAAAGCAGACTTAAAACAGAGGTGTTGAAAGCTTTTGTGGTTAGCAGCACATTTGCTACCTAACCAATTAGTTTACATTAATGGCATATTTAACATGCGTGACTATTCCACTTGCATGTGCCAATAAGCATTTAGCCCAGGACATTACAGTCTACCACTCTATTCCCCTTGAATAAATTGGAGGGGTACTACTAGTTTTAATGCAAATAGAATCTGCTCTTTTTACTCTTCCTGTGCCTTATTCCTACATAAGGACTGGGCAAAATGAATTACCACTAGCTTTCCTGGTCTATCAAAAAAACTGGTGTTCTAAAGAAAACACGAAAATGCTATTCTAAACATAAAAATCAAGCTGTGATAGTTCCCATCACAAGAAAAGGCATCTTCAGTACACCAAACAGTCACACAAAGCAGGGAAGACATTAAAACAGATTTATAAGCATAATTGCTAGCAGACATAGGTGTTATCACATAAACGTCACCAATAAATAATAGCTTTAGTTTGTGTATTCATGCTGAAGGACAACCACTGAAATACAGAAGCACTTACCATGAAGCACATAAACCCTTAGCGCTCAAGCTTAAGAAACCTTTGCAAGGCTGAGAATGACTTCACCCAAATACTACCCTATTAGACCACACAGCTGGGGAGATGTTTGAGGCAGCCAGTACAAGAGACCTACTCATCAGTAAAGTCTCAGAAATGTCCCTTGTTCCACCCACAGTCTCACCACACTATTCCAGTTGCATAAGAGCAAGGAAAACCATTCAGAAGAATCCCTGGATAATTAGCACTGCTATCTTTGAATATCCCACCCTCAAACCTGGCAAAAGATGCATGCCACGGGCATTTCCCAAGCAGGTGGCCACAATCCCACACCATTCCAGCTCCCCTCAGCTTGCACATGGCTGCCACGGGAGCTGGCTGGGCACAGCACAGCCCAGTTCAACGTGCCTGCTGGAAACTGCGGCACGGGCCAAGGCACTTCTGGGCCAGTGCAACAGGAAGGATCCAATGAGAAGTGCCCCTCCTGCCACTCCACTTAACAGAGCTCCACTAAAGGCCAGAATCTGTCAGGCTTTATAGCAACTGTGAGCACAAAGCAAGCACGCCTTCCAGATTCATCTCTCAGGGCTAATGCTGGCACAGCTCTGTTCACAAGAGGAAAGGTGGGAGGGCCAGTGTTGACAAGGTTTTATCTGGCTGCTGCCTTTCAACCACCACGACAGCCCTCACAGCCTGGGTACCCAGTGGAGGAGCCCCAAACACTTCTGCTGAGATACAGTTTCTTCTGTCCCAACATAACCTATCCTGTTCATGGTGACATTTTCAGAGAGCTCCTGAGGGTAGCCCTACTGTATCAAAAAGGATGGCAGAAGGAGCTGAGATGTGTCACTGTTTCTCTAAGGCAACACTTCAAAGCTGAGTAGGTAAAGCTGAAGCGAGGTACATGTAACAACTGCTGCTTGCCACTGCAAGAGAAGTTACCAAATACATTGCGATTTTTCCAAACAGTGATAGCATGACTTTTACCCCCAAGAAGTTTCTGAAATGACAATCAGAAGACGTAAGCAGAACTTAGAAGCCTTGTAACAAATGGGGTAACTAGATGAAGAAGTCAAAAGATTACTTGTTTCGTGGCCATGAAGTCAAGTACTGATAAATGGAGAGGGAGGGAGGAAAAAATGAATTCCTTTTCCTGAATACCACAAGTGAAAATAGGGATGAGAGTGTCTAATGCTTTTACAGTGGATATGAGACACTGAGAGGGCATTTTCTTCACAGACCCGTAAGTCTGAAGGGAGCATCTTTGCATTGCTGCCATTTGGATTACTGGCTGTGGGAAACTTCTGTCAGAGAGAGGCCCCATCTCTTAAGGCCATCCCAAAACAGTAAAAGCAACCTAAAAACTTTAACAAATACATCTACAACCATAATACAGCATTCCAAATTAGATACAGAATCATAGAATGGTTTGGGTTGGAAGGCACTTCAAAGACTATCTAGTTCCAAGCTCCCTGCCCTGGGCAGGAACATATTCCATGAGAGCAGGTTGCTACCTTTGAAAGGCCCTGCAATTTTAACACTTCCAAGGTGTTGTTACGAGTACTCCTTACATGCAATCATTAAGATCTCCAACAAAGCAAGGTAAGAAGTCTAAGAGCAAAACACACTGTAGATGGTAGCAAACATCTAGGCTTATTGTGTTTAGCTTTTGTTTTTTTTTTAATCTTCATTTTCCTCAGTTCTGAGGTTTTTGTCGGTTTGGGTGAGGTGTAGGTTTTTGAAAATGAACAAATGGAGAGAGGGACTAGATGAAGAATGAGAGCTAGAGAGAACATTTTTGAGCTACATTTGACAGCAGATAATGGGAAACAGAGATTTGGATACAATTAGCTTCTGGTACAAGGAAACTGCCACCACAGCAAAAATAGCAAATTAGTTGAAAAAGACTGGATTTTTCAATTAAGAAATAGTGCCAAGCATTCTGGCCACAGCCGACCAGAAAGGGCTGCTTTTCAAGGAACACACGTTTTCCCCCCTCCAAATGATTGAGAAGCCATCTTATAGAGGTTGTGCGTTAGGTGAGGAAACCTAGTACACGATTATTTTTTATTATTTGCATTACTCCGGTATCTAGGAGACCTAATTAAAGACCAGGAGCCTGCAGAGCAAGGAGCTGCACAAATACAGATCAAAAGCCCACTCTGACCTCCAGTAGTAATGTCATTCCTGAATAGCTTGGACAGTCAGCAGAGAGCAATCTTAAATTGCTGCCTGGCACTAGACAGAAAAACATGCCAACAGCGAGGGCAGACCCGACACTGGAGAACAGGATGCCAGGGCAGAGCAGGGAGACAGGCACGTACAGACAGGGCACCAGTGCTGACACCTTCTGCTACCATGTGGAATAGCAGACAGAGGAAAAATGGCACCGTGATGTTGCACCCATCCCATCAGAGACGAAAGCTGCCAGAAAAACAAATTATTTACCCGGGCTCTGTATACTAAAACAGCTACTCTGAACACCTTTCAACTGAGAAAGCTTCCTCTGGAGTGACAGGGCTCATAACCCCTGCTCAGTGTTTTAAACAATTACCAAGGAAAAAAAGCCCTGAACCACTACCATTTGCTTTCACCACACTGATGGCTCTGCTGTATTTTCACACTGGATCTCTCACTCTCCTTGGAGTGGTTTCAGCTATTTGGGCTATACCCTGTTTAGTGCCAGGACCTCTTCCTTGCTCTATGCTTGTATTGTGTGCCACACAGTGTGATCTCATTTGGCCACCTTTAATCCTCATGCCTTCTTAGATTTGTTATGTATGTAATCAACAGGACATTCCACCTGTAAATGGAGCACTCTGCCTCCTTGGAGAATGCTTGGGAGAGACATCCTCCTTTGCTCCAAAGGGAGATGACATGCTCTCTGCAGAAGGGGTATCTGCTGAGAAATTCTCAAAGTCCTCCTCTTCTTCTGCTGGAGAGACAGAATCAGGAGCATCCAACTTCTGCTCCTCCAAGCTTACACTATTCGGATCCAGTTCCTTAATAATTCTGTCATACTGTGCAATGAAATCCTCACCATCTGTGCTCAGCAGTTTTACACTTAAGTTACAATCTGCCTCCTGAGAAGAAATCTTTAACTCCAAGTCTGGCTGTGGATCAATCTCAGTCATTTTCTGGTTTATTTGCTCTCTCATTACACCTTTAGTTGAGCTTGAATTTCTCTTACTGTGCTCATCCAAGTCCATTTCCAACTGGGTCTTTGCAAGAGACCCATTGACTACAGTCTGGCTCTGCACCTTGCGTTCTCTGGCTACATTTAAAGCTTTCTCCTTGGAGCCGTCATCATCTTGAGTATCCTTCTGAGCACATAACCTGTAAACCATAACATCATCCTGAAAGTCTGAATCCTCTATGTAAGAGCCTTTGATGAGCATAATGGCATTTTTTTTCATTTCTTGAATGTGTTTTGGCGGCTCTGCAGGTGGCTGCATTTCTGTGCTTCCCAGTTCATCATACGGTTGTGGTGAGCTCACATTAGAACCAGGAGAAATCCCTGTGTCATAGCTATCATCCCATTCTAGCTCCAGCTGCATCTTCTCACTGAATGGAGTCGCTCGAGCAGAGCTACATGTGCTGGGTGTCCTTTGCTGGAGCCGAAACATGGGGTGCTCCACATCCGTACTGTTCTCCTCTGCAAGCGTCTGGATAAAGGTGTCTGGATCAGGATTTACTCCATCATACAAGGCAGACCAAACCTTACAATCTTTCATGCACTGGATGATGGCTTCTTGAGCTTCTGCCAGGTACTGCAAGTAGCTGATGTCCACAGCCCTTCCATATTCCACAATGCAAGCAGATTCAGAAGGGCATCTACCAGGATCTGGAAGTAAATAAGACGACTCGTATCAACAGTGATCTCCACTAAGACACTGCAGGGAGAGTCTTTAACCCTAACCATCCAATAAGGCAGGAAGACCAAAGCACAACCATTGAGATTTGCTTATAAACACACAACTTTTTCCTATCACAGAGTTGTAACTCAGGATTTCTATGAGAGCAACCTGCATTCAAACCTTAACGCAGCAATCACTCTGAAGCAGCCAGAGCTGCTGCCATGTATCAGTACAATGTTGTCATGAATGCATATTCAAGCTGGATAGCTGTTAAAATAAGGTTTCAATAGACCTGGACACATGGAAGGCATTAAACAAATTTTCTAGTCCAGGCTTGCCCAGTTTGTCGCCCACCACATTTCCTTCCCCTTCTATTCTTTCCCAATTCCTCCCATAAGGTGCTACCAGATCAAACTAAATGAATGATTTGGTCTTCCCCTGAGCACCAATTACCTTTAGTCTGTGCTGGTTTTGTCCAGAGAATATAGTCTTTTCCTTGGCTTTCAAGTGTCAAAGTGATTCCAGTGGAGCAGCAGAGAGGAGTCAGGGCCAGCAGTTTTGCAGCAGATACAGAGTAACAGTCTCTCTCTTTCACAGCCCGCCGCTGGCTCAGCATCATGTGGTTGCACGGGATCAGATACCTGAAACAGCAGTGCCCAGCATCACTTATCATCCTTTCATGTCAGAGAAAGCAGCAACACACAGAATTCCCTTCCCACCTTCCTGCCTTCTCAAATCTAAAGAAACAGCAATAATATTTACAGGGATCTATTTTCTAAACCTCTCAAGAGCACGAAAGCATGACTCTATATTGTGGTGCTTGGTTTGATGAGGAGCTGTCAAGATGAGTAGAGACAGGAGACAGTTGCATCACAACAGGGAATACTTTTTGCAGGTCAGAGCAAACCTGTTGTAAGAAAGTATGGAGAGAATGTGGGATGGGCAGATGGCAAAGGCCAGCAGAATGGTTTGGTCTGACTATGAATGAATGCATTCTGTCTCAGAATTGTCAATATATTTGTTCTCCTGGGAAGTCCAAAGAGAGGCAGCTTGCCAGGCAAGCAGCCATAAAAAAAAGGAGGGAAGGGTCACCGAAGCGTTTTACTGCAGTAGATCAAGACTGAGCTCTTAGGCAGAGGAGGGAAGAAGCTAGAGGAAGCTAAGAGACAGAGAAAGCACAATCTCACATTGAACTTCTTTAGAGCACCTTTACTTTTTAAAAGCACTTTTTTAAGAACCTTAGTGTTAACTGCACCAATGAGCTGCCATTCAAAATGCAAATAAATTCTAAAGGATTCCCTAAATAAACAAGAAGATCAACCACAGCACTCTAAGGCTACAGCGGTGAAGTAGTTGTGTTTACAGAGGTCCTAGCAGTATTTCCAGGCACCACAGCCAGATCTATAGGGAATTTCACCTTAATGCCTGTGTGTGGAGAGACATATTCATATGATCTGCAATGCTAAAAGCCCAAGTGAGTTACACCAATACTTCCAGAGAAATAACCAGTTCCCATCTAATAAACATACCCAAATTATAAGTATTTTGAAGCAATGTATAGAATCCCAAATTAAAAACAAAAATTATCACTGCATTTAGTACATCACCTAATCTACCTACAATAGTGCAGGAATCTGAAGTATTCTCATTGAGCAAGGAATCAAAGAGGTGGAAAACAACAAGGGTGGAAGCAATAAACAGTATGTAGGTCTGCATCACAGTGCATAACACACTAGAGAAAACATGCAGGAGGGAAGAATTATGCATTTAGAAGCAGGGAATAAGGACTTTGGAAGTGATAAATATATTCTTAGCTTCTCTCACTTTTATAGAAATAAATCACAAGAAAAATCTCTTGCTCTGGAGATCTCAGGATGTAAATCAAAATTTGTCAGGTCTGGTAGACTTTTGTCGCGACCATAAATACTCTTATCTCTGTAGCTACTTGGATTTCTGCCCTCTTGGAGAACTCTCACCCAGCTCTGCATCCACAGACCAAAACCATACCTCCCAGAGTTAGGATGAAGAATGGGAAAAAGAGTTTGGGCTTTACCTTAAAACTAGTTGTAACATCACATCTTCACAATGCAAGCCAATGAGAGTTCTAAACAACGCCAAGGAGACCACACAGAGCTGGAAAATAATAAATGTTGTCAGCTTTTGATCTGGAAATTGTGTCTTTCCAATCTTCCCTGCATACTACATTACAAAATGGCTCTGCCAGAACATCATAAGACACTCTTAAAATGATATTTCATTTAGTCAGCACCCCATGAGATTTTTTTCAAGTTGTCTAGAGCTATACATGTAATATGTTACGTTTTAACAAAATATAATTGTAAACAGAATTTTCCTTCAAATAAGCTATTTAAAAAAGCAATCCTAAATATTATTCAAATTTATTAAATTGACTTAGCATGAACTGAACCCTGTAACTTCCAATACAGCCTTTTACTTTTTACATCTGACATAGAACTTAACACAACTAAAGGTCTCTTCTGAAAGAAAAGTTATAAATCACTTCAGGTTTCTGTTGTTTTAGATATATGGAATTATTGGTGTTCTGCACATTAAGAAGCTGAATGGTTGAAGAGCTTCACAACAAGCCTTTGGAAGAAGTCAGATTCTTGCATGAAAGGTGTGTTTTGACTAGGGGAGTGACATAGGAAAAAAACAGGAAATCTCCTTTCCTCTGTGAAATCTACAGGGAATCAAGTATAACTTTTCTTCATTATGTGAAACTTCAAAAACACCTGCTGCTGCCTCAAATTATCCTGTATTTAAGAAATTTCAGTTTACAGTGAAATAGTAATCATTAGTCTTTGCAACCATTTGGAATCTTCTAAACAACTAAATCCAAGCCTATTTTTGTACTGTGTATAAAGATAAGATTGAAAATACACTCAAGAAACAAAGAGGACAGTATTTCTACAAGTCCTTTCAGGCACCTGTCTCTAAATGAGTTTAACTCTGTGAATTATTAATCAGTATTTTCATCAATAATAATGTACACAGCGTTTGTGCTATGTTTGCACTTGGCTGCGCTATGCTGCAGGAAACTCCTTTAGCATCACAGAACCACTTTGGCTGAGATCCTGAGTTGCTCAGGGCTGCAGAATTCTTTACAATTCCCATCTCGTTTGCCTATGGAACAGTAATTAATGATTAGCAGAGACAACAGCATTTGCATTTTTGTTGAACAGAACTGTTTCAATTTTCAGAGTTAATCCATCTCAGAGACACTCTAACAGCAGCATATATTGATATTTGCAGGCACTTACATTTCAAAACTATTTTCAGATGAAGCTACTGTCCCTAATACACAAATGTAATGTCCATGCTGGTGTTCTGTCTTGTCTAAAATATTACTGCACATTCTGAGCATTCACTTGCACTAAAACAGTACTCTTGATTTCACCCATGAAGCTCTGCATCACCCAAGAGTCAGCCAAGGCTGCCAGTCAAGCAAGGCTTACTCAAGTAGTCCAGTGCCACAAGTAGTCATTTTCTCATCTAGAAGATCCAGCTGCTGGCAAAGGTAAGTGCTCTCTCTGACAGGCAGCTCTGCAGCCACTGTGCTGCACTGTGCCTAGGCTGAGAAGGGGCTCAGCACAAACCTGAGATAAACCCTACTGCACAAGGGAGTGAAGGCAAAGAGAAGGAAGCAGCAGCATCATCACTTGAGCAAGAAAGTGTATTCTTTTAATCAAATAAAGCAGGCAACATCATAGTTAAGTAAACATGCTACAGCAATACAGACTGCAGATTCCAGAGAAATACATCAGCGAGATCACAGTTAACAACCGGGATCCATTTGGAGGCATCCTTAGAGGGCTGCCACTTGTTTCCCCAGAAGGACTATTTGAAAATGCTTGTTGCTTGGCAAAACTCCAAAGATCAAAAATGCTCCTCACCACAAGTATATCTGTAAGTCCCAGGGAGAGTTATCTATGATGGCACTAATCCAGCACTGTTCAGAATAAAAATGCTTCCAAATAAACCTTTTATCTTCCAACAGGATTAAGACTTCCAGAAGCTCTCATTACCCCTATTCCCTTTTCCTACATATATGAAACCACTCACAAATTAATAACTTTGTATAGTGGTTGCTAAATGTCAAAACACCCACACAAAAAATTGAGAGGGTGGAGAAATCACACTGTTGGGGGGAGGGGAGAAAATTCCTAGATAAACAAGTACTCAACTGTAACATATGAAATCTCCCACTCAAACCTTGAACCTACATCCATGCTGAGTGCCTGAACTTCCTTTCTGCTTGTCTTACCCGGAATGGTGTGTTGATTCTGCTGGTAAGTGTATCCAGGATATGAACATTCTCGTGTCGGTGCAGCAAAATAAAGCGGAGGAAAATCTTGAGGAGGGCTGGCTCTGAAACACTGCGCAAGAAGAGATCCAGGTATGCAGTCGTAGTCATCACCTCCTCCACAGTCACCTGTAAGCAAAAGGAATGTAAATAAATACTGCAAACACAAGCATTCTGCACCACAAAATATCTACCCATCCGTCTTCTGCAATGGTATATCTGGCAAAGCTCTCCATCCATAACACTTCCACAAAAACACTGAGTCTTCACTCCTAAATTTGCCTCACAAGCATTTTGAACCCATTTCCTACCTGTCCTGCATCCCCAGGAAAAAATATCCTGCCTCAAACTGACACCCTAGATCTCACATATAATGAAAATCAAAGGACCAAATCACACTAGAAGATCCCCAACACCTTTCTGCCCATGTCATCTCCTTTGCATCACACTTCTGCTGTCCTTCAGAAGCATTTTCAGATGTTGTGAATGCCTGCATCTACCACTTAATTAAAAATAAATGTTGGCGCAGAATCAAAGTACAGTACAAAGTCATGGTCGTGAAGTTTTAAAGAGAAAATTCCCATAGATGTCCAGATTTTTGTTATGATTTTCCTTCTTTTTATTTTGCCACAGCACAATTTCTCATTTTACTCAATTTTTAAAAGGAGTATATATACACAAATATATTCACACGTAAAGCCCAACCCAAAATCTTCACAACTGACCATTAGTAGATCAAAATAGAATTCATGATCCATGTGACATTTGCATACCATAACCCACGCTGCTCTGCTTATTGCAATCCCTTGGAGATTATCTATTCACAGAATGCACTGGCAAAGCACAGAAAATTCCAAAGCCCACCTCTGCACCATGTACTGCTCTTACAAAGTCAGCATTTTTTAAATAGTTACCCAGGAATCTAATAAGCTTAAGTGCACAAAGATAAAGCCTTAAATACAAGAATCTGTCTATATGAAAGGAAGTATTAAACATCTTTTGTTTACCAAACTTAGCTGGATAAATGAAAAGACTGATTTTATTAAAAAAAAAAAAAAATCCAAGCTGTCACTTAAGACCTAAGAGGATTTGGAAAATACTCAGAAGGGCAACATTTACGTAACATGCTGTAAATATTAAAATCCCTGTTCCATTATGCTGCATGTTAGCCATGTACACAGTAATGTCATGATGCAAACATTCTCTTTAAAGCATTTAAGATCACAAGCTGCTTCTGGGTGGTTACACAGAACATAGGAATGGGGCACACAGCCTGCAGACCTTATGGAGAGAGAAGCTCTAAAGCTAAGGTCATTGACTCACTCTCAGTCTCAGGCTTTATTCTAATACTCAGCTACACCATCATTAATACAGTGGGATACCAGCTCATTCTGGCATTAGAAACAAAGCACCAGGGAAGTAGCAACAGTCAAATTTTTTATCAGGAAATAGAAGCAGCCCAGCTACAATCAGAAACATTTTTTTCTTGGAATAGGTTTGGGGACTTGTGGTGGTGTAAAAAGGAATTCCTCTCTGGTGAAAGTGTCTGTTGTCCTAAGGATTGTCTTTTCTTGCCTTCCCCCCCCCCTTTTTTTTTTCTTTTTTCATAGCAGTGAGTGGTAAAAAGCAAAGCCCAAGAAATCCATCATGTGACATCATTATGACACCATACAGTTCATGGACAAGTTTAAACTCTCTGCCAAGGAAAGGCCAGACAGAAGTAATACATTGTTACATCTCCACGTCACTTCTTCATCCTTCATGGGGAAATGGAAGCACATTCTTGGCTGCCAGTTTCACCAATGTTCGCTGACCGAATGGACGTGTATCAAATACTGCAGCTGTACATGAAAGCAAGAAAAGCCAGCAAGTTCACAAGGGCAGTGCCCTTTTTCTAAAACCCACAATCTTTGGACCACTCATCCTACAACTTCTATCAGTGAGAGAAACCCACATGCTTTTCAAAGCCTGTATCATGAATGAAACAAAGAGCAGCAGCAGAAGAAGAAAGCTAGCTGGAGAGCAGCTTAGAAAAGAAACGTTCCATTCTGAGAGCACGTTGAGTGCTCCTAACAGCTTGGGCACTAGACAAAAAATGGAATCATGTTTAATGGCAAACAGTTCAGTGATACCACTAAGCAGAGCTAGAAGAACCAACCAATGATTAATGAAGCCCTAATAGCTCACAAAGGAGTTACTTGCAATCTTGTTAAATCCTAATTTTTTGAAATTAGGGGGTTTTGTGAAGGGTAACACATTACACTTAATTTTTATTTCTTCTTGGGAAAAAAAGTTGGTGAATCTGATTAACCATTTTCCAAGACAGAGACAAGATGACTAAGTTTTGCCAAGATTTAAATGGATTTGTCACAATCCTTTTCAATTTTCAGTGAAAACACACCACCTTATTCACAACACTCCTTCAAATTTCCTCAATAAATGAAGCTAGGGTCTACTTTGCAGGGTCATTCTGCAATACTCAAAGCAGGAACGTTAAAGTTGCACAAGCAGTTTTTATGCTATTGTGTTCCAGAAGTTCTAGCGTTCTCTCAGCGTGCCTTTGTGTACAACTCGTCCCTACAAACCAGCAAGGAGACCAATCTTCTGCTTCCTTGCCAGGGCAAATCAAACAAAAATATTGCTGTTGGCCACTTAAATGAAATCCAGCTACGCGGCTTAGGAAGATCGATTACCCTGGCAAGCAGATGTCTGTGCTCTTACAATTACTGTATCTTATTCTGCCACCTTGCATTCTGCATTTGCTTCTCCCTTTCAGCATATCTGATGGTGAGTGTAACTTCTGAAGATTCAAGGCACCTAGAGAAGTATTCAAGAAAGGCAATTTTAACTCCATGAGGCTAACTTTCCAGTTACTCTATGGGATACATTAGTCTGCTCTGATTGAGCCTCTGGAGAACTGCCTCTTTTTGCAATTAACTAGAGGAGGACACTGGAGAAATCAGTTAGATGAGGCTAAACCCAGTGCTGGCACAAATCCTTTTAACTCTGCACACCTTCTCTGCAGACTGCATCATACATAAAACATGGAGTGTTGAAAGTGAGACTGCTTCAATTTGTGCAGTTATTACTGAAGATCTGTTTTCTACAATACCAAAGCCATGCTATTAAGCTTCATTCAGACTACCTGCTGGCTGTCTCTTCTTAAACAAATGTCTCATGAGACAGATTTGGGGGAAGAAGGAAATAATTTCTAATAAATTCAAATCAGTACTCAGATAAACAACAAAAGAACAAATCTTCCCAGAGAACTAAACAGGTGTCAAGTATGTCCACTACTGTCAAATCCTGAGGCAGTGCTACAAAAGCTGTTATTGTAAACATTGACTACAGTATCATTTCTCTAAGTAAGCTCTAAGCTACTAGCCCTTAAAACTGAACATCTTTGAAAAGATGATAAATAGCAAGCCAAAACTTACAAAAATCTGATATTTGAAAATTCTTCACCTTTGATAATTCAAATAGCAAGAAAAATACCATAACAAAGGGAGACTAATAAAATCAAGACATGGTAAGTTTTCTAGAAAAACTCTTTATTAAGTAATCAAATTTCAAGTTTGTTTTAGATCAATTTTTTTATTAAATATTGGTTAAATTTCAACCTATGTTCTGATAATACCTTTTTGATAAAGGTATTTCAGCAATACTAATATCCACCATTTCCTCAACAGCAAAAACAAAAACCCACCAGTAGCATTTCCTGAATTAGATCCTTTCTGCTAATGGCAGAGTCCAGGGATATCTCTGCTCTTAAAACGAAACTATAGGATTAAATTTTAAAAACAGCAACAACAAAAAATCATGTCCATTGCATTAATCAGACTACTACTCTACCATTTTTATTTCAATTACCCACAAACATTACAATTAAAGTTGCTGGGTTGTTGTTTTTTTTTTTCAATTTACATATAAAGTGTCTATCTAAAACTACCATTTAAAAAGCCTCATCCACATGTTTTTCTATACAAAATCAGTTGCTACAGACATTTTTTTGAGATGTTAACTGCAACAAAAAGGACTAGCTGAGAGTCTTCATGGCCGGACAGACACTTTACAGGAGAGTATTGAAAAGAGAAGGCCACTTTTAGCCATGAAATACCCTTCTATAATTATGTAATCATTTTCAGCAAATCTTTTCTCGCCTCCACTGATGACTGATTAGATGGTGAGGCAGAACACTGTAAAGAGATCCAGCTTTTACAAGTTACTCTGCCAAGTAATAGCAAAGAGCTAGAAATTACTGTCATTGCAAGTTCAGTTTAATATATTACACTCACTGGGTTAGACCAATTGCATGGATTCTTTACTGCTGGCCATATTCCCTTGGGAGTCACACAATGTATTTTCTAATTTACAGCTTATTATTTACAGCTTACGTGATTCTTCCTTTCCATCACATATCCCTTCTTACAAGGACTTCATATTGCCCATGAAAAGACCATAACTGTTCTTATTGAACTTATCTTCGAGATCCATCCACAAGCAGTTTTAACCTGAATAAATTCATCTCACTGATAAAAAAAAATCCAACCATTTCCAGTCTCTTCTATTAATTTTCAGCTTCCTGCCCCCTGTTTATACAGGCAGACGGGTTCATGCCTCACAATGACTTGGATCAGGAAATTGATTCAGATTAAAACCATCCAGAAATAAAGGTGAGTTTTAACCTCAGTCAGTTTCAAGTGTGAACAGCTGTCCTGCCAATAGAGAGGTACAAGCAGGATCAGGGACAGAGGATGTTTGCCCACTGGGGGAACCAGAAAACCCAAACTGTTTCAGCTTCCTTCAGCTTACATTCATCAACTGCTTCAGTTTATACCAGGTTAAAATTCAATCGAATTGCATGGCTGAAGCAAGAAGTGAGAGGCACCTTTCCATATATCCACACCATAGCTGACAAAATTAAGTTTTGCAGCTATTAATGGGCTTCTGCAAAGCACAGGCTATTCAAAGTTTTCCAGTGACACTTGGTTTACACGTTTTTACAGCAGCTGTCCGAACGTTTTTCAGTAAAGTGAAGGATGGTATTATTCCTAAATGGGAACTGACAGTCTCGTAGGATATTTATAAAGATGCTCCTTCTAATCTGTAGAGTATAATTTACAGGTCATTTCCCCCTAGCTGAGCTGTGTAATCATCAAGCAAGTATTATTGAATTATCACAGTAGTACACCATGTCAGAGGCTTTTTTTTGGGATGGGTTAGTGTGCAATAGACTTGAGGTCCATTTGACAGAGCTTATTTGACAGGACCGTGCCAGCACCTCTGCAGAGCAATTCTGTTCACCTGGCAAACAGCAACGTTTTACACAAAAAAGCTGGTAGAATTTCCATTATTCAGATTAAACCAAGCCTACTCAGATTAAAACAAGCCTTCCAAGTATAAAAATAATTAGATCATAGTTAGCAATTAAATGCCATGTAGTAGAGGAGTAAATGCTGACATCAAATATTTGCTTTTATCATATAATTTGTCAGATTTTAGTGCTTTCTTCAATAAATTGAAGTACCACAAATTACATAAACATTCAAGATGGTCTGAATAGCTGCCTTTGTCAACCAAATTCTGTGAATGCCAAACTAAAATGAAATCACATGCTTTTACAGTGAAAGGATGTATATAACCAGTCTGAATTGTATCAAAGGAAACAAAACCTTTATAAATACCGAAGTGTGGCTCCTAATTATCCAGCACATGGTTCTGACTGCAAAATATATACATATTCAAGACCTTCTGAAAAGGATTTCACTTATATTTCTACAGAAGTGCTATAACTACCTAAAAGAATAAGGTAAATAAACACAGTCTACTAACAAATATACAGAGACCAAAATAAGGCGATACAGCCTCTAACAGAACCAATAAAAATTACTTCAACAGGGTTATTCTGGATTCACTCTGGGATTTCAATAAGGTTTCAACTGAGGAGAAAATTAGTCTTATTCGATTACTTAGACCCTTGTATAATCTGGCCCCAGAAGACCTTGTGTTTTATTGATAGAGCTCGATGTTAGTTGTCAAAGTGCAGCAGGAAATAGCCAGTGAAATATGCAACAGAATCCAAGGGTATGGCTCTATACCATTCTCTGAACAAAACTACACCTTCCCACAAGTTTTGGGGGTTTTTTATGTATCAAATTATAGGGAAGAACATACAGAGCTGCATAATCTCAAGTTGTAACTGACATGCCATCTAAAGTTACCATTTTTAGTTGAAGAACAGTTTCTGTCAGATAGTCTTAGTTTTTCTAAATCCCAGACATTTACACCTGAAAGAATAAAAGAGAGTTTGGGCAAAAATTTAAATAATGGAAAAAAACCTACCAAATTAACATTTTCTTTAGCTCTGTATCTTTAGAGACTAACCATTTTTCCCTCTGTTTTCAAATGAATTTGTGACCTTGCACAAAGACATGCCTTCCCCCCTGCTCCATAAACAGTTTCATTGAATCACTTTTTTTGATGTCTCAAGCAACTCCTGTGTCAGAAGTAAGGCTGGCAATTCTTCTGTAAAAAGTACAATAACATCCAGATAACCAAAGGACAAGGCAGGGCTCTCCAGCACAGCCAGTTAATGCACATCCCCAGCTACATAATACCAATCTGGGCTCTGACTACCCATTCAGCAATGTGCAGCTTTGGAGATAGGAATATACTCGTCAATCGCTCATTACACGTGTAGGTGGGATAACCCACACAAAGTGACAAGACTAGGACAGACAAGGTATAAATTAGGCTACAGGAACACGCTATATTTAGGATGCTTATCTTTGAGAAATGAAGTTAGGGAGTCATAAGCTTGAGAATGTTTGGGTTATTTAAGCACATCACAGTTAATCTGCTACAAAAATAACCTTCGCGGAGCTCACTGTGAAAAACAGGTTATTTCAAGCTAGCTAGCTTGCCCAATCAATTTGAAACTTCCTTAACTGGAAAAAACCTGAACTAGAGAACTCTTTTTTTCAACTCCATACCAGCTTCCTGAGATAAAACCAGAAAAATCACACCAAGAAAAATATACTGGTCTCCCCACCCCCTGACTTTTTCATAGAAACACATCTCCATCCTCAACAGTCTTGTACTGTTTCATTCACACAGTGAACTGTGTTCATAGTAAGTATTTATAGGGAGACGATCTGCAAAAATTTTAAAAAGACAAAGTTTACTACATGGTTCCATAAATGTTACAAACATTTCATGATTACACATAAGCTTATCTTAAAGTTTTGAGCCACATATCAAAATTCTAAACCATTTTTAATGAAATTCTACTTACTGAATTTTTTATGCTACTTTTACCAAAAGTCTTGTTTGACAGTCAGATGTTTTAAATTGGGAGGAGAAGGAAATCAAGGGAAGGAGGTAAGAGTTTGTGTGGATGAATTAAGAGCTCCTAAAAAGTCTGAAACATGAAGAAACAGAAGCATGGAAAGGTGACCCAAGAGGACCATAGAAAAAGTGCCTGAGTATGCAGAGAAAGGATTAGGAAAGCCAAAGCCCAGCTGGAGCTGAAGAAGAGTTTCAACAGCAGAAGAAAGATCATGAAAAAATGCATGCTCACTGCTAAATGGGGACAGGCACCTGGTGACAAAATACATTAAAGACATCACAGTACTCAATCACAGAATAGCTAGGGTTGGAAGGAACCTCTGGAGATACCTAGTCCAATCCCATTCTTGACTGGAACTGTCTTTGCAAAAACAATTAATGCTAGTCTGTGTCTTGCTGCAGAGCAATTTTTTTTTTTCTCAGAATATACTTGTAGAAAAAACAGAACATAGTACAGAAAGATCAGGTTTATAGTAGTCTTCCTGCCCAAGCCTTTCAAAAGCAGAGCCAGAAGCTCATCTCCCTTCCAATTTTACATCAAGATTGAACCATGAGCACCAGACTGGATGTGGGATGTTAAGACCAGTATACCACATGAGGCCTAGACTGACTGCCTGCCTTCCTTCCCATCACCAAGAATTATCAGAAGCAGCTGCTCCACACCAGTTAAATTCTAGAAATAAGATTTACAGAAACACCTTAGGAAGATGTATCAGTAATTATCATCATCTCTTTTCACCACCCTTTAACCTTGCACTGATCTGTCTTCCTAATCAGGTATTTATACCATGCTCCATTACACACTGTATTTGAACTCAAGCCAGAATGAATCAGAACAATCCAAACTGAATGACTGCATTAAAACTACAATCTTCAGCCACAACTAGACTTTATGACACCAAACCAACTTCAGTGAGTTTAAAAGAAAAAAAATAAGATCCATTTAGTATTGTGGTTAATTAAAGAACTTTTGTTTTAAAAACTGTCTTGATACATCTAGCCTCTCATTTTGGCCCTTGACAATTTTTTATTAACCTCAAGGTTAATTACAACATTAAGTCCCCAAATGGGAGATACAGTTTTCGAAGTCCACTCTTCCCTTTAGCATTAATGTTTTCAATGGCATCTAGAAATTATTTTTATGTCTGAAAGAGCTGTTGCAAAATAATTATCACAGTGCATAGACATATATCCCAAAAGTGAGAAGTCAAAATACATATTTTCTGTTATTAACATGGAGCACACGATGAAGAGGTCAAATGTGCCTCAACTTACTTAATTCCTTTTGCTATAGAGTTTTGGTCTCACAGATGTGAGAGCCTTGTATCAGATCCACTAGATGGTGCAATCCATCTTCTCCATTAACATCCTTTGAAGTTTATACACAAGAAGTTAATTTTTAACGAGGAAAAAGTCATTTTTAATGCTAATCAAGGAAAGGTTTATTATTGGAAGAACAAAGCATCAAACAGAATATCAGGGTTTGAGAAAGATCTAGGTTTTGAAAATCATCTATGTTAGCAGCCAACATCCCCATTTTCAAGAGAACTATTCACCCACTTTCAGAGTATATAAACAGAATTTTCATCAAAGAAAATAAAGGAATCAACAGCCATCTTTAAATTATTTAACCAAGTAATCAGCCCAATAGGAGCTCAGGAGATTTACTGACTGCTAAGAATGGCTTTCAGAGGCATGGTAGTATTCAAAACAATCTAAGATTAGTCTCAAATACTTCAGAGATAAAATAGTACTCACTAAGACTGGAATCCATTCTGAGATCTCCCTCATTATCCATAACCTTGACCTAAAACTGGTCAGGCTTTTCACTTCTAATTCCTAGTCTTGGTAAGGGATTAAGTCCAGATACAGAAATAGAAAAAAATACTGCCAGGTAAGGAGGTGAACTACTTCAGGACAGATTAAAACCTTGATGTGGATCACAGCCAAACTTCACTTCAACCCTCACCCAATTCCCAGGTGTTTGAGGTCTGCCAAATCATTGAAAAAGACTCCACATTGCTTGTGATTTTCTTGGTGACTGTTTACCATGAAGAATTGTCTGTGCTACCAAAAGAGGCTGTGAACAAGAAAGCAGAGTACGGTGTTTCACTATCCTCCAGAAAATGGAAGAGCTGCAATGCTTTGTGCTTGGTAGGCTTTGTGACAATTAGGAGACCTTACAAAAGTAAATTTTAGTTTGTTTCCAGAAGTTTTCCGTGGATTTTTACTCTCAGCTGTTTCTATATTTTCTCCTCAGGAGAGGTGTTCTTTTACAGGGCAATGAAGACCATAAATTCATAAAATCATAGAACCATATGATGACCTGGGCTGGAAGGGACCTTAAAAATCATCGAATTCCAACTCCCCTGCCAATGGCAGGGACACATTCCACCACACCAGGTTGCTCCAAGTCCCACCCAACCTGGCCTTGAACACTTTCAGGGATGGGGAATTGACATATTCTGCAACAGTTGGAAATGTAGCTTTTTGCAGCCTAACAAAAAAAAAAAAAATAAGTAAATACATAGTTCACTAACATTGGTGACATACTTTGCAAAGGATAAACCTTAAAATTCAAAGAAAAAATTGATTTTTTTTTTCTTCAGAGTAGCAAATTGCACTCTAATACATTAGAAAACTGATACCAAACTCTGCTTTAGGAAAATAACTCTACCCAATATGATAAGAAACTACAAAATAATAGCAAGTTTGCAACGTATAATATTTCTTGACTAAACATTTTCCTTGTGGACATCTTCCTTTGGAAAAATACTCATTTAGAAAAAAAATGCTCATGGAAATGTGTGCCATGATGAAATGTCCAAAATGCACTGCTTTTCGGATGATATGTGAGTCTAGAACAACACAAACATTTTGGTTCTTCATTTCACTTAATAACTTCAAACATTTTCAGAAATACCTATATGTTGCTTAACAAAGAATGAAAAGATGGAAAGTTAGTCTAGAAATGTGCTTAACTGCATGGAAGCCACTACTGACAATACATCTGATAGTATCTTTAGACAGAAATTTTCCATAATACTTTCTCTCATTATCATTTTGTGCCATGCTTGCAGACATCACTGACCTTATGGAGAGCAGGAGCCATCACTGGCACCAAAAATCCGTTGTAAATGTAATTCACAAGCTGGTTGCGTATCAAGGGATGTGCCACCTATGAGGGTGGGGTAGAGAAAAGACACAGAACAGTCCCAGTGAGGTTTAAAACACAGGGCACAGAATGCTATTATTCACTACCAAATCCCTTTCCCATTTAATAAGACATTAGTTTGTCCTTCTCACCAGTATTTGATATGATTCAGGCTCTTAACAAATGTTTCCTCTACAAAGAAATACACACAACATCTTTAATTACAGTAAGTCTGCCAAACTTAGAGACGTGGCTTTTCAATCTTCCTGCATGCTGACAAAGATGAATGGTCAGACAGAAAAGTGTATATAGCCATGTATCAAAGCAAGATCTGAAATTCTAAATTCAGCCCTTGCCACCTTGTTGGGGTCACTTGAAGGTGGATTTGCCATTGTTAACTTGTCCTTCTACAATAAAGAAAAGCAGAACAGCTGCTTTCCTATGGTTCAAGAGTAGGTAAACCAAAGCACTCTCTAGTTATGGGGTAAGAATATGCTGCTCACATGCCTTTCTCCAGCTACTGTAAAATAAACAGAAATTTTACAACCAATTACAACAAAACCTGCACAATTCTTTCAATGGGATGGTTAAGAGCTTTGAAACAAACAAACAAAACCCCCCTCCAAAATATTATAAGAAGACAAAGATTTACTTTTATAATTAAACATTCCTTTTGTCTTTGCAACGAAAACAAATCAATTAATGTATATAAAAGCAAAATAAAATTCCATTCAGAAGCTTTCAAAGCCAATATATTATGATGTTGACAGAGTCTGGAATGTCACAGCCTGTACATGGCCTCCAATATTCTCCGACCTGCAATTCTTACCAGAATTCCTTTAACTTGTAACTCTTAATTTGGTAAGAGGAAGAAAAAGAGTGGCCTTTTCTATGCTCCAGGGAAAAAGTAGTAAATGGCAAGAGGTCTTGGCTACACTGTTCCTTTTTAATCTCTGGCCAAAGTTTTGGGGTGAACACAGACCAGTCCACGTGCAAAGCAAAAATTCCTACAGTAATTGAGCTTTCAAGTCAGCTGAAGACTATACAGACACAATCAAACAGCAGTCAGAAAATGCTCTTTCTGCATGTCAGCTGGTATCTTTAACCATTTTCCATCTATTTGAACAGTGTTTTTAAAGTAACTCATGCTTTAATTTTTCTGCAGTGCCCTTTATATAACTTTTTTACAATAAAGGTGTCAATTATGATCTCCCACAAACATAACTCTGTAGAATAACTCTGGTTAGACACCAAAATTAATACTGCCTTCTCTTCATGTTTAAACATGCATGCTAAAAATCGTGTATAGTGCATTTGAACAATGACAGCTACTATTATTTTTGCTTGTTCAAGGCTTTAATAGTCAATTAGTTCCTTTCCTATACTTTACATGCATTGCACTGAAGCATGTATTTTATTTAACAGTAGAAGTTACTAAATTTTCAATCCTATCCAGCACATTTTCTTCAAACAATACAAATCCAGATTTTGTAGAATTTATATCCTGTTTTAATAAAATGCTGGATTTGGGTTGTATTGAGAATTCAAGCCTTAAAAACAATATATAAACACAAGAATTTCATTCTACATTTAAATCGGAAAAAACATAGTAAGGGAGCAAAGCACTGAAAAAGAATCCTGGAAGAACAGAATAGATTCAAAACAGGCCAATCTAAAAGTAATTTATACTTGTAGGAGGAGACCTAAATAATTCTGCTTGGAAGGCTTTCTTTATGTTGCACTCACCAACAGGCAAAACAGACTATTTTCACTATTTTCTTTTGTACGCCGTTATGAGAACTCAAACAAATACAGCTATAAACCCTACATTTTCAATACATTTTCCCACATGTAAAGGCATTCAATTTACTTCTAGGATCAACGGTGGTATTAAAATGCAATAAACATTTGTTTCTTCTTTTAACAGAAAATGCTCCCAAATACATAATATAATACCAACCTTTCATTTGAAACATTTGGCACCTGAAAACCATAAATATATTAGCTCATCCTTGGAACCAGGACAGACAGCACAAGGCATTCATTTTATAAGCAGCTTGTTTCAGCCTAACTTTAACAGTTCATGCCATTAACAAAAATAAATAAACTCTCTAACTTACAAACTTCTCCAGGAGATGTAACTTACTACTATTTGTAACGAACATGCTAATTCCATTCAGTTACCTGTATCACAGCATTGCAAAATTCAAGGGAATTCATGAATTGTACAAGGGCTGGTGACAAAAGCCAGTCATCTTTCATCAGACAATGCCATTCTTCTCCTTTTTCTTCCAGCTTTGTAGGCAAAGATGAATAGAGGCCACTGAGTCCTGTTGCTAGCACCTGTATTTCAGAAACAGAAGAGGAAACCAGTTAACTTTCCAACTCTCCATCTGTCTGAATGGCAGTACCACAAATGATTTCTCCTATTAGTTTCAGTAACGTAGGAGAGTGTTAAGATTAATTTAATTTCTTTTCACGAAATTCCTGTGGCAAAAGAACATAAATATTTTAAAGAGCCTTCCCTATAATATGATCTGGTATTTAGGAGAAAGTGATGGAGAAAATCAGGTTATCTTTCTTTTTTTTTTTTAATCCAAAGTGAACATTTCTTTTTAAATTCTTCCAAACTTATTTTGCACTTTATTTCAGCCCCTTTTAGAAACAGCCATCAGTGCCATTATCTACAGCTTGTCTTTTGTTGATGACTCAAATGTCACTGCTCAAACATGTATGAAGTCATTTCACTCAAAAACATGAAACATCAGAAATGGAGGGGGAAAGTGCCCCATCAACAAAAATGAAGTTCAGCCCCACTTAGACACATGCTGACTTTGATTGCCAGGCACTTACACTCAGCTGAATCCACTTTAAAAAAGTAAATTTAACTGTTCATAATTTCCCTTTTTCCTTCCTTATCTGTTTGAAGGAGGGAAGCAAAAAAAGTAACAAGTCTGAAATCAGTTTTTATTTAAACAGTGTTTCTAGCAATATTAAGTATTAGAGGTGATTTATATAGAATGTATCACCAAAGAAAGAGAGAGCCTTTTTAGTCGCAATTTAGAAAGCGTATTTCCAAAAAGATTTTTAAATTTTTCTGAATGTATCTAGTGAATAGTATTTTCAAATGCAGTTTTTAATGATTGAAGTTATTTGAAGCCAGAAACCAGAAACTTTTTGGCTTCAGATAATACTTAGGACTCTTACCCTTCTGAGATGATTTCTTACAATTTCACAACAATTTTCTAAGATGATTCTCATTTTAGTGGGAACATTATAACTTGACCCGATTGAAATCTTTTTAATTTTCATTCAACAGACTCTTCTAAGAATATTCCCTCTTACAAATGGCTACTTGGCATCTACAGGGCTAGACTGTTAAAGCTCAGATGAAACACACTCATCTACTACAAAACCCTGGGAAACCAACAGTCCAGATCAAAGACCAAGGGTTCACAGAAGGTGATCAGGTTTTGATCATACACAAGCAATTGTAACTGTTAATCCATACAGTCAGACAAAAGCTGTCTTTCTGAATACTTTTTATTCCTAATTCACAAAATTTTGAAGATTGATTTATTCTGGCATAGGTAAATAAGCCAAATATTAAAGGGGAGGGGAGAATACAGTGGAAATTGACTGCTTTAGTACAGTGTCTGTAAAAAACAAACAGTTTTATAAACACAGATCGATAAAGGACAAAGCTGAACATACGTTAAAAAATTGAGAAGCTAAAGCTATTGAGCAAAGATTTATTTGTACAATCCCATTCTTCTACAACCAGAATCTCTTTGGGGTTTTTTGTTTCTCACAGTAGAAGAGCTCAGAAAAAAGCCCTTATAGAACTACCTAAACATAACCCACACAAACACTCTCACAAACCCAGGCTTCCAACAATGAGAGAATTCGACATTTGTTTGTCTTGTGAACTTTTAATTAATGCACACTTGATTTTCCATTGTCCGCTTAAAATTTAATTGCTATTCATAAACACAAGCACACCCTCTCAGTATGCAGCCTGATTCTCAGAGCTGTGTCCCATCCACGTTTCTCCTTCACACGGGTATTAGCCCTTAAGCACAAACTGACCTTGAACAAAACATACTACTCTGCACTAAAGGGAGCAGTGAACTCACAATCAGTCAATGTCTTGAATTCTTTAGTTTGTCAAACTTACTGAAGTAAGAAGTGACAGATGCAGCTGCTAAAATCTGTAAAGTTTAGGAAGCCCTTATTTTTGCTATGAAGTACAACACAAATGGCTCTATGGAATTATGTTTCCTAAGCACTAAGAGTAGCCACAGGAAGCAATTTCATCTCTTTAGACAAAAACCATTTTAAAATGTTCACAAAGTATATGGTATAAATAGGGTTACCATCTGAAATTACCAAAAGAAAAGAGTTTTAATCAGCAATGAAACATTAATGAAAAAAATAATCTGAAAGGGAAGGAAATGAATGCATTCACATCCTGAAAAAGCAAGATTGGTTTTATTTTTTGTTTTACACAAAGCAGTGTCCTTTTAAACTTCTTCCAGCATTTGTCATGTCAGCCCTACATGCTCATCTACTTTTACAAGCATCTCCAGCAGTTTCTTTCTCACCGTTGAGTCATAAGTCTCTCTACAAACCAGTTTCTTTGATTTATTTACTTTCTCCTGACTCTCAGAAGATGCTGGCTAGATGATTTGTGATCCCAGGCACATTATGTGATTATGATGTGTTGTTAATGCTAAACAATCGCTATCTGGACAATTACTTCCTTTTAATAATTCTCTCTCCTCCCACATCCATAGTCTTTCTATCTCTTTGCAGCTGCAACTTTTCAAGGGCACTGCAGAGCCATCCCTCCTCCTGCTATAACAGTTGCTTTCCTAAGCTGCAAGGTACTTACACATTTTTGTGAGGGACTTTGTGATGTTACCCTGCTCAAAACTCTTTAGAAACATTTTTTTTCCTAATTATAATGCTGAACAAATATCTTCAATCATATCCAGAAAACTTTCACTCAAAACATGATAAAAATTATTTGGTGTAAAATCAGAAAACTTTACTGAATAGTTTGCCCACACATTCCATGTTAAAAACATTTGTTTGTGATGTAGCCCACTGCAAATTGCCTCCTTCCTCCCTTATAGTTTTTTCCACCTATAGTTTTCAATACTGTGGAAACATGGACAATCCAATTTTTAAAAAGCTGTTAACCAAAGTTATATCAAAAAACAGTACCAAGAAATCCTTCAGGTTCACGTTGACACAGATCTGGGTACACAAGGCAGCAGAGACTTATGGCCAGACCCCACCCCAGGGGATGCCTATGTTATGCAATAAGGCATGGTAAAGAAAACCCTACATGCCAACCCACCCCCAGAAACAGAATAACATCAACACAGAGCCACCCAAAATGTCTCTGTTATCAACACAGGACTGCATTAACTGTTTTGCAGAGTACCTGAGGCAACATTTGCACTGATTTCAGTGATACACACCAATGTTACTGACACCTACAAAATCCTCCATCAAAAGAAAATCTGTTTTTCAGCTCATCACAACTCAAATTTAAAAAAGATATCGTGCTAGTAAGCTAAATATATGGCATTACATTAAAGTCTTGGTATAGACTCAGGCCAACCTCATTACTGTTCAGAAAAGTCTGATTTTAGCACATTTTGACAAGAAGCCTTCCTAATTGGAATGATTGTCAGTCATGGCTCCCTGCTGTTGAAAGCTGGTTTTATCTTCAGTGTAATAAGGCTGGTTATTTTTTTTAGCTAATTGGAAAATGTAATTGTGGAAGTTATAGCATGGATCCAATAATGGTATCTGTCTTGGGGAAAGTTTGAGAATCAATATCATATTCTTTGGCAGTATCTATTAAACAAGGTCAATTGGAGTCTCAAATTGATGCAGTTTTCACAATTGACAAAAGATACCATTTAGAAGTTTTGTTGCAGAATTTTTAGGTCTCACCTACCCTGCAAATGTGGCTTCTGCCCTACTGCTCAAAGAAATCTCAGAAGAAATGGAAACCTAAGGCTGGAGCAGCTGTCAAGCAAGTGGCAGGGATTCTAGTGCTCTCTCTTCTACAGCTCTCTGCTTCAGTAGCCATGCAAGACTCTCCTCCATTCCATTTTTCCAGGTTTTATTAAATTAAAATGCAAGCCATGCAGAATATAAAAAAAACCATCCAAAACCTGTATGCAAGAACAACTTCTGTACAGAATACTTGGGTTTGAACACACCCACTGCAGATCTCAGACTGTGATAAGGCATGAAGAAGAAGGTGCTGTTACTCCAGTCTGCTTTAGCTTTAAAACTGCAGTAGCACAGCTTTGTTAGTTAAATCAGATTACTTACTTAACAGCAAGGTAAGTAAAGATTTTCTATTCATGTAGTAAAATCAATTTGCCAGGTGAAACAATACAACGGTGCTACCAAGCTTTGTAACAGAGAACAACACAGCAAGATGGTGGTTAGCCTGAGACAGCCATAGAAACATCCAATTTTGTGACAACAAAAAAATCTCCCTTTTATCTTGCAAAAATTATAACATTTCTGTAACACTCTCACTATTCTCACACTTGTTTTTTGAACTGTTGAACTGATGTTGGTTTGGGAAGCACAGCCAGCTTAAGCTTGTGCTGCCACCTGAAACAACCACCTCAGGACACCTCACTCCCCTTTCTTACTCCCTTCAGCCCCAGAATCTCAAAGGTGTTTCACAGTGAGACAGAACAGATTTCCCTCCCACTACCTTCTGCTATAACTTCCATCAGTTTTCTGATCCAATTCACTGTGTGACTGCAAAAACACTTGTGCTGGCCAAAGACCACAAGACACTGGTATGGAAACAAGACTTCATTTGGCATTGGGGATGCTTTAAACAGCATTACCATTTGTGAAATAGTGTTAGCAGAAAAAAATGTATTACAACACTTCTTTAACAAAAATGACAGAAAAGGAGGGAAGAGGAGGAAAGAACACAGGAAAGACAGTTAGTTTAGCACTGAAGACCACGTAAAATAAGAACAACTTACTGGGCAAAAATAGGTGTTTTCTGCTATGTGGTTTGCAACAAGGTTGTTTTCTGCAGACAGAGCCATTATGAAAAGCAGCGCGTCCCGGGCCTGTTGGCCTACTGTCCCTTCTCGGTGGATGAAGGGGATCAGCAGGGAAAAAATGAGGAAATTGGCAGCTCCTTGGTCCTCACTCGTGTGGAAAAACAGTTCTAAAATGGAGGGATCTTTGGCTATTATAGAACAGAGCTGGTTCAAGAGGACAACCAACTCTGTTTCCACTGTTGGAGTGGTTGTTCCTGAGCAGGAACTCAGCAACATCATCAAAGGCTTCAAAATGGGTTTGTGATGCAGCAAAGGCTGATGAGACTGGGTCACGAGCATCTCATACATTTTGAGTTGCTCAATTTTTGTCTCATCGGTGAACTCTCGCCGTAGGCTCCACAGGAAAAGCTTCTCCATGATGTTTTCCGAGACCACAAACTCCAGAATAGGTCCCATGGAGGCATCTTTTGTTTGCTCCTCAATTAATAAGAAAAGCATGTGCTCCACGTAATTCTGGACAGTGCTGGCCTCATCAGGTGACACTGCCCCATACTTTGCCTGAGTATTTTTCAGAGGATCATGCTTCTCTAAGATTTTCAGAACCTAAAGAGAAACAAGGACAGATCACTTTTAATGCACTTGAATGCATCATAAAAAGCATGCACCTATTACTAAAAGGAAAAAAAACTACTCTAAATTCTTTAACACAAAAAGCATTATGTTAAGTTTTATGTTTTCAAATTTAGGAAGTTTGACAGACAAAACCTGAAAGTTTCACATTTGGCTCGTACAAGGTAAAAATATACTGCTGTTGTTCACCTTTTTTAACAAGCACTTAAATTTCTCATTTACCCTATACCTGAAAACCAGGGGTTCTCAAATAGGGATAAACTAGGTTTCCTTAGAGTTCAGAAAATGAGTTCCCACGATGTTTGAAACAAGTTTGTCACAGAGGACCGAAATCAAAGGGCCTGTTCTCCAGCCAGAGTAACTGTGCTCAGGAACACACATCATGGGATGATTTGCAGTAATAAGAGTAGCAGAGCAGCCCACAGTGCTGTTCTTTGCTTGACACTTTTTGTATGATACCAAATGGCCACTGATGCCCACATACTCTTGCAACTTTCAATATACTAATAATAGTCATACCAGCACTTCCAACCCTGAATTACATTCTGTTGTGCATGCAAACAATAAAGATCATTGTCTGCAAAAAAAACCCAAAAACCCAACATTGTCTTTAGCCTTTTTGCGGAGGATAATTCCACAAAACCATAAAGGAACAGTGGCTCCCCTAACACGACACATCACTAGTTAGGTGAGAAAAGGAAACTCTCGAACAACAGCTCCTCTGACTCGGGAGACATCTCAGAAACACCACCATTTGTCTGACTGGATTTCAGAGCACAGAAATCAATTTTATCTGAATTGTTAGGGTATTCATATTACTGCAGCAAACAAGACCCTATATTATGGTGCTCACAGCAAAACATCTTTGCTTAAAAGCAATTACAATCCTTCTGACATGCAAACAATTTTTAGAATATGCCGAAGTGTATCAGTCTACATCTCTCCATAATAAACAAGAGTGCATACAGCTTTGCACTGTGCATCTAATTACTTTACAAAGCGTAGGCAAGCCTTACCCAGCACAAGGAAAATCAGCACAGAAGTCTGCAACAGGGTGCAAGCCACAATGAATCAATAGGAAAGTCAGTAAGAAGATCTAGGCCTTCAATAAGATATTACCATGTCCTACCACTTCCCATTTAGATGCAAATCCAGAGTTCCAAGCGTGATTAGTAAAGGCTAACCATACCTTGGAAGGGCAATTACCTTTGCATTTCAGAAATAGTTCAGTGCCATCTACTACATTCTGCATGAAAGACATTTGTTCCTGAGCAATTCAGGATTATCCCAAAAGAAGGAGTGAAGCAAATTTGTATTAATGCAGCTTTACTTCAATCAATAAAACTAATTAACATTACCTGTGCCCAGTGTGTTCTAAACACTATCATGCATGTTTCTGGGTCAACACCCTGCAGGCTGGGAGCCTGCCTTTTTCTGCTGATACTTGTTCCAGAGGACATTATAAAATTTCCAGAGGTCAAGCCAACTAGGTCATGCTGAACTTCTTTTTTAAATCCTTCAGTGTGCTACAGATGTTCAAGCAACATGATGAGATTGATACTGTGTCCTGAGCTTTGGTACCCACAGAAATCTGTTAAAAAGAAAACAAAACCAAAAAGAAACACACATATACATATGTATATCAAATTATAGTGTCTAATAGAAAAGAACACACTTAAAGAGAATACAAACTTTTCCTCTTTTAATTCAGTTTGAGGATAGAATTTTTTAAAGCATGTTATATGGGATCATCTTAGACTTTTGCTCATTATTATAGCTTATAATGCTCAAACTCTTGAAATCAGAGACTGAAATAAGGTGCTGCTGAAATAAACAAGCCCAACAGAAGCTTATGCAATAAACATTTTATGCATATCACTGCATTTTTAGTTTCTCATTTTGACGCTTTTGCCATCTGACCATGTCTCTTCAGAGTTGCTTAGTAACTAATGTTACATAGACTACACAGGTAAAAAAAATGTAGAGGTTATTTCTCTAATTCTTTTAATGTCTTCCAGTAATAAATATAATTACAAGTTCTTAGAAGTGTTCTGCCATAAACCATATCATAAACAGTTGAAAACATCTGTAGAGCACCATATTCACACAGAACTGTATCAATACCAAAGTAAACAAAGCCAAACAACATAAATGATAAAACCTTCTTGTATCCAAAGCCAAATAAATTGAGATGTCATGTTAAAGGACTATGAGAATAGGATCAAACATCGAAACATTCCTTTCATCCATTATTTAATATCCTAGATATCTGAGTATCAAAGTAGCTGCACACCTGCAGGGGAAAGTTAAAATGAAACAAAGATTGATATCTTGCAGATATTTGAGGGGCTTAAGAGAATATATTACATCCTCACACACCAATATCTTAGTCACAAAGCTCCCCCCACCACCACCACCACCTTTTTCTGTTTATAAAGTTTACATCTTTATTCTCCTTTTTGCAAACCACCTAGGCATTTAATTTATTTCAGTTTGGGACCACAGCGAAGAAAAAAGCACCCAACAATAAACAGAATTTTTTTGTAGCATAAGCTGGCAAATCCCACACAGCAACTCTTTGCCGGTATAGAAGGGATTTCTCTGTGCATATCTTAAAAGATGAAAATCTTCTCTGTAGTGGACATCTCTGCTCCCTGCATGTGTGCTGTGTTTATATTCTTGAAACTGCTAGCATAGGAAAACATCCAGCCTGTCTCAAAAGTAGCAGCAACTTTTGCCATTTTAAAAGAGTCCAAAAATATACAGGGTACAAGTGTTAAGATTTCTGAGGCAAGCAAGGAGGTTATGCACTCGCCTGTGTATATATATATGCATATATATATTCATATGTTCAAGATTCAGGCATGATCAGCCTCCCTCTCCATCCTAGCCCTGCTTCTTTCAGCATTTACAATACATTTCCTACACATTTGCTAAGCATTCTCACACAATACAAGAAACACAATCTAGCCCATCCTTTTTGCAGACAAGATATTCCACGTGTGGAGAAGCCAGCATAACCAGCATCAATCCTGCACACTTCATCTATCTGGGTGACACCACTTCCAGAATGAAGCTGGCACTCCATACAAACTACTCTCCAGATTATAAACCACCTGGAACCAGATGCAGTAGAGAGGACTGTGCACAATCAGTAAGAACTAGCCCATGTGCTCGTTTACTTGAAGGCACCTGCCAGGACACTGCTACTTCTTAAACAGTCCTGTGAGAATGAACTGTGTGTACCATTTCTACATTACTGCAGGGAAAACAAAACAAAACCAAACCAAAGCAAAGTAAAAAACCTCAACGCACACACAAAAATAATCAGAGATCAAAGTAGCCAGTGGATTTGAGAACCCAACTTGAGAGACCCAGGATCTGGGTGGTTTTATCATTACCTGCTTAAGTAGACACCACTATACCTTAAACACACGATTTCTGGCAATGTGTTTGCAACTCTGAGCACTCAACGCTTCTACTAAGAAACACTGGAAAAACACAATGCATGCTCACACACCCTTTAGAAAAAGCCTGCTCTAAGTACTTTGCCTAATACTATAGCTAATAATCCAAGGAGTATTTAACTGACATATACTTCAGATCACCTGCCCACTTCCTGCAGGCTCCTCCTTGCCAGCACTCCCCTGCAAAAAGAAATTTTTCCATGTTGGTAGAAGTCCAGCAGACTCCTCCAGGCAAAAGTGTCCTTCACTTTACAACCCTAATTTACCCTTTCAGCAGATCTCTCCTGTGCATGAAGCAAGCAGCTTTGGAAAAACTAATATGATCATGTAATTAAAGATGGTATCAGAAGGTGCAGTAAGAGAACCTAATTAACAAAGCAGAGGCAAGCTCCATTCTGGAATTTATGACTTCCTTCAATTGACAACTTAGAGGTTGTTTCAATGTAGCCTTTGCACGTTGTAAAATAATTTAACTAAAAGAAACTGATATTACACATCTAGCTATCACATGACAAATTCTGTTAGCAACACAGAAGCAGAAACCTCAGATCAGTCTCCAGTACTTAAGATAATAAACAGCAATAAGGGAAACTATGGCTTTCTTTGCAAATTCTGATAAAAATCAGTGATGTAAGACTCTCCAGATGCACACAAAGCTCTAGGATGCTACCACACACAGGCAACCCAAGCCTATTTAACCCATTACCCTCTCTTCTACTCTATTCTGGTTTAATTCTCTGTCCTCCCTAGTCTTTGCAGTTTTCCATCTTCTTCACCTTTTTCTCCCTGCATCTTTCCTATCCCAGCCTCAGATGCTACTCCACAAACATCAAGACAGGATTATTTCCCTCACCACAGACAGACCCTATCCTATCTTTTAGCTCTCTAAACAGATTGCTTTGGGAATAGTTCCACATTGGTGCTTCAGATTCCTGAAAGATTGCCTGCTTCTCTGCAGCTGTGAAAAGACCTCAGGTGAACAGAAATGATACACATCTTGACACCCATTCAAAATCCACCAAGATGCCAAGAGCTCCAGTGACACAGCCACGGTTATGTTTGAGTGCCCAGTAGGAAAGCTCACTTTCCACAACAGTGCTACTTAATTACCGATGTTTGTGTAAGAATTTATAACCATCACTATGGCACTGAATGTTCAAGCCCCGCCCCTGCTAACAATTTACTGCCTGGGGAGATGACCACTGCATTAGGAGAAGGGATGTTTTTCCTACACAAGGATATTCTAAGTCCAGCCTCCACAGATACAGCCCTGGTGAAAGAAGCCTTTAAGACAAGGAGGTGTCCCCTCATATCCAGCCCTAAGGTCCTATTTATCCAAGATACTAAAGAGTTTCTTGCTGTTTCCAAGTCCCAGTTTGGGCACACTCAAATGACTACACAGCATATTCTCAGATACACAAGTCACCAAAAACTGCCAGCATTTTGGTTCAAATTGCATCTTTGTCAGATGACTCTAGATCAGAACAGCAAGGGCTTTCAGTGTTGCCAACTCTAGAAATGTCTATGCTACCAATCACAGAAACCTTTTAGGAAGGTCCCCTCAAGCTGATGTTTTGTGCATCCTGCCTCATCTATTTCCTGTATTTGTTACTATAGACACAAACACCACCCCAGTGCTTGGTAAAGATCTTTGGGAATATGCAACCAACAAACTGTGAAATAGCAGATTCATCTCCAACACTTATCCTCTATAACTAAAACCTGCACCTAGCAATATACTGCACATACATATAATCCCAACATTAAAGCCACTTATCTCTTTAATAAGAAACAATCACAAAAAATAATTTGTCTTGTGGTGACAAACAATAACATCTATAATGTTTCACTCTGAATGTTTACTCCTGCTTCACAAAGTCATCCTAAACAGACTATAAAGAGCATCAAATGAAGAATAAAAATAGCAAATTTAAATGATTAGTGGAAAACAACTTGTCTGCAACAAACAGTGTGGACAAGGGCTTAGTTTACTTGCCTCTAGCCCAGCTACTGGATCAAACATCTGAGAGTAGTTGAAGAACACAGACATTATCCTCACAGCCGCCGAACTACGGCTTTTTAATCATCTCTCAACTAAAAGTAACAAGACAGCATTGCAGACTGCACTGTGCAATAATATTTCTAAGTTCAAATCAATTCCCCTAAGGAAGCAAATATTTCCAGTTTCAATAGTGTCTTGGGATGCTGGGATTTCCTTAGTAATACAAAACACTAATAGATTATGTAGGCTTCAAAGACTTCAAACTCTGTAATAGTGTTTCAAAAAGCTTTTGACAACTTAAGTGGTCACAGAATAGATCCTAAAAACAGCGTCCCTATTTTAAAAAATGTAATTGAATTGGAAGAGAGACTATCCTGTAAGATGCATTTCAATCTAACAGCATGCTGTAGTTACAGCAGTGGCAGACAGACTACATTCATAGCAAGCAGACTTTGTTACTGGATTAGGTTTTCTTGATTTTATTGCAAGACCAAATGTGCAACACCAAGTGTAAAATCACATCATTCCCTGTAAATTAAATCTCACTCCAATTAAACAAGACAAATAACCTGACCATAATGAGTCTAAAGGTGAAGAAGCAAATTAATTCATAGAACATCAATTCATGGAGGAAAAAGTACAAGTGAACTCAGGGGCCACTAAGAACAAAAGAAACCATTTATTTTAATCAGTTCATGATTAAAATTTTACAATAATTTAGCCTTTTGTCACTGCTAAATCCTGATCAAGTTATTACTCTGCCATTTGATAACCCTGACCAGTGTTATACAAGAATATACCTCTCATGCATCCCTTTCAAAACTCTACTTCCAAAAGCCACTAGTCAGTTTAATACTTTGACTCTGACATGCAGTAACAGAACCTTCTTAGCAGGTAAATCTTTCATATCTTATCTATCAGTTGTTTAACCCTATCACAAGGTCAAGCCCACTTACATATGCCCTCTAGAGCTATTTCGGAAAGCTTGAGTACAACTCAGCCTACTTCCAGTTGGAGAAAAGCAGCAGTTCGCAAGACCCAGTCACTGGGCTCATGGGAGGATATCTGCATTTTAAAAAAACGGATTGCTAGAGGAATCATTTAAACTATGTGAACAATTATATTCCTTCTTCATTTGCCCTTTCGTATTTCAATGCTGCAGTCCCAATTTTTCCTGTCCTTTGTCTACCTCAAGCAAGCATTTCACATTTAGGCAGCTTTCTTCAAGCCAGCTTTTCTACCCAGTATTTGCAAAGATGCTAAGCCCTCCATGTGTAGGTGGGACAAGATATGTTTTACACTGACAAAGCTATCTGCTTAAAAGCCTAACAGAGAACGAGTCACCACAAATTTTCAAGCAATGTAGATAATCAAAGTATCAATCTGTCCTCATCAAGCACAATTTAATCCAACCTGCTAACATGAAAGTAACAAAGTCTTGTGCCTTGTCCCCACAGAGACTGCCTAACGATGTGTCTCATGAGAGAAACTACACACAGTATGTTTTATAATGAGACAAAAGAATCTTCCTGTCCCGTCTACAGTCAGCATCCTTCAGTTAAAAACCACAATTCATCTTTTATCAAATGTCTGGGGAGCTACACTACTCACATATTTATTGTAGATTCACATTAGCTCAGTCAGGCTACCACTAAGCTCTTCATGTGATCTTTATAATCCCATGGGATTATACATTAGGAGGTCCAAGTTCCAGCACTAAATAACTCCATGCTTCTCCAGACACATGAGCGGGCAATTTCCCCACAGCAAGCAAGCAGCAGTGACTCCCCAAGGCCCAGCTGACAGCCCCAGCCCAGCAGTGCTACACTGGCATAAACAGGCTTGCTTCAAAGGCAAGCACCAGGATCGACTCCTGCTGGCAACCTATGCACTGGGACACGGGCTAAGCCACGTGCCAGGCCCTCAGAGGCTGCATGGGTCAGCCAAAATGGAAGATGAGATACCAGTTAGGTAGTATGGTCCAAAATGCATTGATGGGTTAGGCTAAAATTACACACGGTGCACCCAGGAAGGTGAAGAGCTAACCAGCAAAGATGGTTCATCAAAGGTCATGTTACCAAAGCAGAGAAGTGGCACTGACTGCTCAAGAAAACAGGGGTTAAGCAACATAGAATACTTGAGCGAGACCTTGACCTGCTCAGGAAAGGCCTGATTTACCTGTTACACCTCAGGGTATGTTCATCCACCACACTCATTTGCACATAGGCAATTTCACTGGAACTGGAGAGCACGCAGTTACTGAGGTTATGCTCACAAAGTCCCAGGAGGAATGAACGGCATACTCATATCCCTAGGTCATAATTCTGAAGCTAGAGAAAGAAAAATAGTACAGTTGTTATTCTAATGGTATGAGTTGATCCTTTTATGAGAGATAAGGAATATAATAAACCTGTTTCTCTGTTGTATTTTATGTCATCTCATTTAGCCTACTACAGAAAGGCAACAATTCAGTTACAATTAGTGGTTCAAAACACAAATTACATTGGTTAAAAACATAATAATAAAATAGCAGCTAGGGTTCTTAAAATCCAAGATAGAGACCTCTCTATTCCCAACAGCATTCTGGCACACTATGACTGAAGTGTGTAGTCTGCTACTAGACAAAAGGATATTAAAACTGAACTTTAAAAAAGCCTCAAAAATAGCAGTTCGGAAAATCTCTTTTATACCTATGCACTACAGAATGCAAATGTCATCGAACTGAAATCAGTTCAAAGGCTTCAGCTTTGCTGGTTCATTCCCATATCGCCAACAAAACTGATGACCCCAAAAAAGACTGCTTCCACAGAAAACCAAGTCATAAAAATGTCCAAGGCCCACAGACCAAAGCATTTGGTGTCGTACTGTGTGAGACAGACATTACAAGCAAAACAAACCTCAGTTTAAAACTTTGCACTGCAAATGTTTCCATTCCAAGTTTCAAAGAGAAATGAAACAACGCCAGAGGGCTCAGAACACATCACTGAATGAAAGAATCTACTTTCCATTACTTCAGGTAGAGTGAATTACAAATATCCCATGCTATGTCTAGACTAGTAATTTTTTGCTATAACTGAAGTGAATTATTTCTAAAAAGTTGTTGCCAAAGTCTCCCTCTTCACTGAGAATCTGTACAGGGTTTATTTCAAAATTCGTCACTATACAGGTGTGGGAGGGAATAAAAACAGAAAGCAGACATTTGACAAAACCTACTTTATGTTCTGATTATGCTAGTGGAAGAAAGAAATCAAAGTGACCCATGCACTCTGCACATCAATTCTGCTTTCCAAGATAATTCTGACAGCTGTGTGACACACAAACCCAGCCCAACATGCTCGTAATTTAGAGAAACCAGATTGCTTCCTGAAGGTGTGATGCTGAAGTGACGGACCGTTTTTTGTTGTTTAGATTGTTTTTGAGAAAGATAAAACAGTTTCTGTAGATAAAAGTACAAAATAAATTCATAGGAAATTAAGTTGCCTTTCTAGAAAGCCTTCCTGACAGGAAGATGAATGAGACCAGCAAAGAAGTAGAAGACCATACTCAGAAGATTTAAAACTAACTTCAGAATACTAGCACACAGAACAGGAAATACTACCTTCCCAAGAGTAAGATGGTCTAGAAAAATGTTATCAATATATGTGTAATTATCATATGCAGACTACAGAAATCAAGATTAAGCTACATATTTTATGGCTACAGCAATAATATGTAAGACAATTTTTCAAGTGATTTGTACAACATGTCAAATTACTCATTATAATAAGCATAAGAAGTCCAAGAATAATGTTCTCAAGTGTACCAAGTGACATTAAAGAAGATGTGTGTGCTTTCAGCACTAACCACAATAAAATACAAATACACATATATTCTAAACATTCTGTATTTCATGATAGAGAAGCCACAAACTTTTTTATTTAATTTCCACACTCTGAGTTGATTCTGCAGGTTCTAAATATAGTTCAAACACAAGAATGAGCAGTAAAACACCATTAAGATTACCCTGATTATTTGACCAATAAACAAAGAAACCAAACAAGAAGCTTCCCAAAAGGATTGTTGCCAGGTTTGCACTGAGAAAAGAACTTCCACTCTGCAGATGGAATTGCTCTCTCATTCACATGCACATGATACTTCTCTTTAAGTTTCTCTTTCAAATTAAATGCACCAGAAAAGGACAGAATATTCCATAAAATCAAAACTGTTATGTATAGAATGGTTATTGCATAGTTGTTAACATAATACTTAATCTATAAGCATATTTATTTCTCCTCCCAAAACTTCCTTCACAATACAAAGTTCTCTTTTTCCTGGAAAAAAACAGTTTAGAACTCTATCTAAATTTAAGTAGCTATAACACAGTAAAACCCTTCTATACCTCTCAATATGTTCATTATATTACATGGACTATAATAATTGACTGGATAACTTGAATCTGTCATTTATCTTCTGTACACAGTTATTGAAACTATTCATTTTAGAGATAATTACCACCCCAAGCTACTTATCCACCAAGTCAACATTATTTCCTACACTCTGAAATGATAGCATGTTAGTGACATGATGAACTAATGAACAGAGAATGAGCAAAAGCCTCTTGTTACAGAGCTTCAGGACAACTGTTTCAGTGCACTGTAGGATAGCAGAAGCCCATCACAAATGACTCCTTAAAACTTAGTCAACTTAATGAGCTACTAAAATCTGAAAGGTTATTTTCTTGTCTCACCCCATGTACATCTATCGCCTCATATTAGGTAGGCCTTGTGGCAAAATGTTATATTTAGTGGATTGATACATTTAAACATAAATTTATTTTTGTCAGCTTTCTTTCCTTCTTTAAAAGAATTGAAAGCAAGATAGAAATAACAGAACTCTGAACCAGTATTGTTTGCATCAGATATTTCCAATTTAGCTTGGAGAAAGCTCCAGAAGCTAGTGAACTTCCTTTGTCCCAAATTATGTTCAAGTCTGACAAAGAGAAAGCCCCTTGCAAAATTATTTTTATGATTTTCAGTTGTCAAATTTGGGAAAAACCACTGAATAAATTAGTGTTTAAGATGAGACATACAAACTACTAAATCTCACTGTACACTGAAGAACAAAGGGGTGGAAGAATAAAAGGCAGGGGGAGGAATGGCAAAATGTACACTTCCTTACCAAGTCCTATCCTACCTCTCCAGCTCCCCATTCCCAATGCACAAATTCCCAGGTATTTGTGGCATAGGAAACTGCACAGAAACATTGCTCTCCTCCTCCCCTTCTATTCCAGCTCAGAGTAGACAAGCAGAAGTTGCAGATTCATGTTATATTAATTCCTGTAAGTCAAGAACCTCAATAAAGTAACACATCTAGGAGCACAGTTCCACGGGAAAACAACCTCAGTCCCTGCAGAGACACTCTCATTTAAAAGTATTAGTACAGATTTGCATGTTGGGTGGACTTTGGCAGACTACAGCTTCCTATATGTAGGTTAAATTTTTTGCTTTTAATACATGTGGTAGTAAACAAGAAAATGCAAAACTGAGTGTTGGCATTTCTATAATGTTTAGCACATAAAAAGCCAGATCAAAGAAAAATCTACATGTTATTTCTATTTCCATTTCTATTTAGTTACATTGCATTTACAGGTGATAGATGTTTTTCCCTTGAAGATTCTCCAGTTTTCCTAGGAATAAAATTATTTGTGTCATGTAAACAGCGTTAAGTGCAGAGTGCAAATTAATTCTGCATCTCTGATCTCCTAACATAAGGCTACTCTACTATGAAAATATTTTACACTCTTACACCACCTTGTCTTCTGCAGCTGAAAACTGAATATCATTATAGCATCTCCCACTCCTGTGAATGCCTCTCCCTGAATAATGAAACACATGAATGCATTGGCCAAAAATGAAACATATATAGTCTATACAACACCTGTCTTAGACATGTTGCCAGCATGCAAAACCAAAAGAAACTAATAAACAATCAGAGGAACAACTTTAAAAAAAAAAATCAAGGTAATCTGACTCTTTGATAGCAATTCTGTATCATTTTTTTTCAGTCTTGCCTTTGAACCTTTGAGAAAACATGAACAGAAATACAGGTGTTTTTCTAGTCCAGGAAGGAATGCAGACAAACTAGCAACTGTCACACCCTGGAGAGTAAAAGAAGGCAAACAACCTAACAAATTGCAAATGAAAACTATTTATCTTATAAAATGAGTGCTCTGAAAAACACAGAACCTCACAAATGTATCTACTAAAAGGTGAACCAAATATCAGATTCAAGTAAAAACAAAACCTAATTATTATTTAAACCTTTTAACATTTGGAATGACTAATACTGAAAGCCCAGTAAATAAGAGAGTTGGTTGTCAGCCCTGGCAGGAACGCTTCTCGGCACAGATAACCAAAAGCCAAACCACAACCTCTCCCACCTAATTTTGTAACACCTATGGAGGCTTCCACCGGCGTGGGAAAGCACAGGTTCCACCCAGCACCAGGCTGCTCATTCCTGCCTGCACAGTTCTGACAGTGGGGAGTGGCTGTGGATGTCCTGGGGAACCCTGTGGCTTCTCACCTCCACTTCTGTCCTTCCGTGTAAGGCTGTCAGAGCTGCAGGATCCCACAGGGGATCTGACACACCAACCCTCACAGAGCTCTCAAGCTGAAGACAGAAGCAGTTCAAAGAAGCACGAGAAAGTCTGTCTGTATGCACAGACCTGGAAGAGCTGTCAGCTGTAACTACAGCACATTTGGAAGTGAGACCTCTGTCTTTATTCCTGAGGACATGGTTCTTGACACTGAATTAAAAAATTTATTATTATTTTTCCAACCTCTGAATTGTAGAAAGCATATGTCAAACAATTTTTTGTTTTGATGTGTCAGTTATGAAAGTACTTTAGAATATGCAAAACTGTTCCATCATTTACCAGCTATCTCCCTGCTAAAACAGAACTCACAGTACTTCTACTATCACCACATACATTGCCATTACCATTCTGTTTTATCTTCACCTCACCCCACAGATAACATTACACTTGCACAGTAATTCACACCACAGCCACTGCAATAACAAAGCCCTTCCCTGCTGTTTCAGAACTGTCAGGGACTTCAGACATCCCTGCTGTTCTCAAGCAGACTTTTACTCTAAAAGACGTTATTCTGAGTCTTGAAGAGTCACAGAATGTCTCAGAAAGCACTCCGGTGACTTTATGAAGCATTTGCATACAACCAAGTGTCTGTGCTGAAAAAACCTAACTGAAAATAAATGGTGTTACTAGTAAGTCAGCACAAAACCAAATATATATGACTAATGACAAATTAATGAAGGATAGAAGAAAACCCTGCCCTTGTGAGACCACACCTGGAATACTGCACCCAGGTCGGCAGTCCTGAGCACAAGAAAGACATGGACCTGTTAGGGCAGGTCCAGAGGAGGGCCATAAAGGTGACCCGAAGGCTGGAGCACCTCTCCTACAAAGACAGGCTGAGAGAGCTGGGGTTATTCAGCGTGGAGAAGGCTCCAGGGAGACTTCACTAAGGCTTTCTAGTACTTCAAAGGGGCTTACAAAAAGGAGGGAAATCAATGTTTTTACGTGGACAGACAGTGACTGGACAAGGGGAAATGTCTTTGAACTATAAGAGGAGGGGTTTAGATAAGAGGAGGGGTTTAGATTAGGTGACAGGAAGAAGCTCTTTACTCAGAGGGTAGTGACACAGTGGAACAGGTTGCCCAGAGAAGGTGTGGATATCCAATCCCTGAAGTATTCAAGACCAAGTTAGATGGGGCCCTGAGCAACCTTGTCTAGTTAAAGGTGTCCCTGCCCACGGAGGCAGACTGAAACTGGATAATCTTTCAGGCTCCTTCCAGCCCAAGCCATTCTATGATCCTATGAAAGCCTCTCTTCAGGAGTGCCAGTACCAAAGGCACGTACAGCTGCAATTATGGATACCACAACAATCAGCCTAATTGGAAAGAATCAATCCTCAGTGTTGCTAACACTTTAAAATGAAAACCACTGGATTCCATGTGTACAGATGGTGTTGTGGCAATGCCCCTCCATCCTCTAACTCAGTAGGACTGGGACAAAAATCCATGGTTTTCTCTAAATAGGGAAAAAACTGAGTTTTTGCTGTGACAATGTATCTGCCTACCACCTGACCATCACTAAGATCAACACAGCAAATACAACACAGCACTGTGAAGGATGACTACTAGTATAGTCCATCTACCCCCAAAAGTAGTCAACAGGCTCTGTGCCTCTGTGAGGGCAGTCACTGTTGCTACTAAAATACACTGCTAGCATCCCTCAGCACACTACGAAGAGGTTTAAGTTCAGTGCAACACACTGTGGTAAGAATAAAGATTCCCCTTGCACCCCTAGCAACCATTTAAATAGATTCTGTCATGACAGACCATATGTATCTGAAATACTGCTTTAACGCTGCTCTAGAAAGAGAGGCAAACATTTAAAAATTCAACCTAGGAATGCTAGTATAAGTTTTTCAAAATAAAAGACCACATGGTGGCAAACCCAAACCAAATCAGCTTACAGGTGGAATGACTGAGTTGTGCTGCCTCAGATACCGAATCACCCCTGCTCACTCCCAGTCAGTGAACCTCACCAGCATTTATTGCGAAACCTTCAGAGCTTTAAAGTTTCTAGAAGAAGTGAAGAAGTTACTTTAAATTTAGACATAGAGAAACTTGCTGGGGAAAAGCATCAAAATTGGACATGCTAGAATAATTACTTCAAATGTGTTCAGTTTCCTCTTACTTGCTCTGAGTAACACACAGGGCACACAACGATCACCATCACGAGCTGCAGTGGTAACTGCTTGCATACAAGAGCTCAAGCCACGAGACTTTACTTTCTCCTCCAATTCTCTTCCCTTTAACATAGGTCTGAGGCAAATCACTCAGCTCAGTTTCTCCCTTAATACAAGAGCCCCAGACTTTTGGAGAGCTCTGATTATTATTAAAGCAGCAAGTCAACATTTTCAGTTGACTGTCTGGCCATTTACCTGTTCCAAAAACTCTATGCCCCACACGCTTAGACTTACAGACTACACACTTAGACTTACAGCCCATCGCACACTCCTATTTAGAAAAACACTTCTAAACCCAGGGCCTACGAGTAATGAATTCTCATTTTACATTCACTTCTATATTTTAGCATTGTGCAGAAGAGATAAGACACAATCAAGGCCCCCTAAATGAAAAAAAAATAAATACATGAAGCGTTTCAGAACACCAGTGGGAGAATTTCATGCAATGTATGGCTATTATTAGATTGCTATTTTGCTTAGCAGATCAGAGGGTATAATCAGCAGATGATGCAGCCATGATTTGCGAAGCACAGCCTTATTAAAGGCTAATGAGATAAATGATTTAAAATTTACATTTTGCTCCACTGATAAGGTTCATTGGCACACTTAACTCCAACACCATGGTTTGAATATTAAACCCACTTATTAATGTCTAGTAAAGCTAATTATAATGCTGAGTGGCATTAAACTATAATATCCAAGCAGGATGTTAGATTCCCATCCTTTAGTGTTACTGTAGCTCTGAAGTTAGGTGTTCTGCACCTGGAAATAAACACCTGTTGAGGTCATGCTGTGAGAAACCACAAGCCTTCTGTGTCTTTTTCCTGATCCTTCTGAGAACCCAAAGCCATGTTCTTCTAACAATGCAACTTCAACATAAACATTGCTCATTACTATGATTTCAACAGCATCTGTCTGTCTTACTGCAGTAACAGCAAGGATTAAGTGACAAATATTTTTGTATCAACAATATTTTGTATTGACAATATATTAAATTACACTTGACATATACTCTCTAATCCTTAACAGAAAAAGAAAGCACTGAGATACTAACAAAACTAACAACAAAACCCTGGAAACCATACCTGTTGAGTTTTTTTCACCTTTTTCACCATCTTCTCTCAAACTACAAATACAATTATAAAAACACCTCCGTTTACTGTAAAGGATACTGGAAATACACTTTGGGCCTTACACTAGACTATGTATTTTTATGCTAAGCACTTAAGCACTTAAATGGACAACAATAACTTTTAAGGATAACATAAGAGAACAAGGGCCACAATATTCTTTCCATCTTAATCTCCACAATGTATTTGTCCTGTGACAGCAATGGAAAGAAGATGGGATAGGATAATTAAGTGCCAGCTATCCTTGGATCAACAGCACCCAGTGTGAGGACTCACATGTGCCAGTCCAAAAACAATTTACAGTCAGTACAAGCTCAAGAAACACAGTTCCTCTGGGACCTCCCCATCCCAACACAAGAGTGGTGCCAGCTCTCCTTCCTCTAGGAGGATCACATACAGGACTGCACAACAGCCATCATCACCTTCTCAAAGCAGAATATAAAGAATGACAACAAAAATCATAAAAACACTACAGATAAAATCTCCACTTTTTGTTTTAAGGTAGCACTCAAAAGCAGACATTCATTACACCCGTAAAAAAGGCACTGCAGAACAATTAGACTTTTTTCTTCTGTGGGGAAAAGTGAAAAGGCACTTGCACTGTGACAGAAAAAGAAACTAGCTGAGCAAATCATGTGTGAAACATTAAATACAACTGCTTTTCTGAACATACTTTTGTTCCTTTCAATTTATCACCCAGTTTAAACATTTAGCTTGTAACACAATCCGTTCCACTTTATTCAGCCTAGCTTTAAAATACAGGCATGCAATATTTCAGCAGTAGGAGCAAAGAAATGCTGTGGAGGTCAGAAAGAAAAGATGTGGTGTATGGCTTTCTGTGGAGCATTCCACTGCATCCCTGCTTGCAGGAGTACTGCTCATCATCCCCAAACCTGTGCTGCAGCTGGGAAAACAAAACAAATAAAAAAATTAAAAAGAGCAGTCTACTTCGTGGTAGATTCTAAATGCCACAAGCTCACCAAGACAGCTGAGCCTCCACCAGAGCCCTTTTTGAGTTATGCCAAGGGATCACACACCCTGTCCCTTCCCTCCTGCTCTGCCACGCTCTTCACGTGGGTCCTACAGCACACATCGGGTCCTAAAGCCAAACCTAGAAAAGAGTGCTTGTTGAGGGTTCAAAGTATCCCTCACAGAAATGTGTCCTTAAAATGGATACTTGTGACTTTGAAAATGCTGAACCATCAAGTCTCTTTCCCTAAGGGAAAGAAACCCTGTCAGCCTGATTCCACAGGAGCAACTCTCTGTACACAGGTTCTTCCCACAGAGCAGAAAGTGCCTCTGCAGTCTTTTTTCCTCCAATACATCGTGCTGGATGTGGTTTTTCCTGAGCCATTTTACAAGTATGGTTTGTTTACTAAAAGCATAATCAGAGAAGCTCCTCCAATTACTATTTCAACTATGCTAATACTTGGTAGGCATTCTGAATCTAAATGTTTCAATACTTCTCTGCATCTATAATCAACAGATACACCTAAAGCATACTATATTTCTAAAGAAGAGACAGCCAACAGCACCATATTCCCACAGGCAGGCTTGTCAGGAAAAGATATGTGGTAAATAATTAATTTTCCTAGGTTAACTTGAGTTCCAGACTAGCATTTGTGAGCATGAGTGCCACAGAAAGGCAACTAACAACTCTAGTTTGTATTCTTGTCCAGTAAGGAGCTTTGCCTTATGTGCAAGCACTCACAGTGAAAGTTTTATCACCTCAGAGAGAGAAAAAAGTGAAAAACACTTAAACAAGTCCAGTAAAATCTCTTCTGTGAAATTCGAAGAAACCAGAAATCTTTGCTTGGCTACTACTGTTTTTTAATTATTTCCTTCTTTGACAGATAATGGGCCAAACACACAGAAAGATGCTGAGCACTGATGTCAGACTGCAGCATGCAGAAACCTCCAGTATAATCCACAATACAAATAATTAAAGACATCATTTGCTGTTTACCATGCCTTCTCATTCTGCACTACAGATGTTCGGCAGGAAGGCTGGGGACAATTCTAAACACAGGGAAAGGGCAGCACAAATTCCTGACACATCTTTTTTAAAACTGATCTTAGGCTTAGTAGTTTAACACATCAAGGTTTCAAAAAGTTCATAAAATGTTACAGGTACTACCAGTGTATATTCAGTATTCATGGCTTGAAGTGACTGAGCTTTCACATAGACTATCAACTGTGATCTTATTCTTTTTCCACATCTATTTGTTGTCTCAAAGGTGCTAGTAGATAATAACAAAGAATAGTTCGTACAAGCAGGAATAAGTTGGCAATAAAGAGAAAATTTTGCAGAAGGTAGTTCATTTTCCCTAGAAATGGTTCGTAAGAATGGACTAAAAACATCTAAAAATCTATTTAAGAACAAACTTCATTAACATATTGTTTCTGCATTAATTTCCAGACAAATTGGGTGTTTCTTAAGTAACTCCATACCTACTGGTACCTATAGAAGGAATGGAAAAGCCTCACAGGCTTAGATTCCTCTTCAAGTCGGGGAACTCAGTCTAATACCCCTGAAATTATTCTTCCAAGTCTGATTATATTTCTTGTGCTCCTGCCTTGACTGAGTGATCAGGAGCAAGGATGATGGACCTCAAGATCTTATTTCCTATCGTTTCAGTCAGCCAAATTTTTGGAGGTTCAGAATACAGTTACATACTTCTTTTTAACAGAGCTGCATTATACAACCATGATAAAGAAATGGGAAAAATGTTCTGCTCTGTTCATTACAATCAATAGATTATGCAGCTCAGTCACAAAGCAGATGGAATTATGAAAAATAAAGTAATCTTTAAACCATTAATATTGCCAGAACAACTTTTCTTTCAGATATGCAGACTCCCACCTCCCAGACACAGCTAATAATGTCAGAAGCTCTGAGATTCATACGGTCAGAATGACTAATATTTACATTAAGCAAATGTATTGCCATAGTAACATAGACACCACAGAGCTATCTACCTGCCACAGCTCTCTAAATTATTTAGCATGCCAATACTACAGTGACACTGTGTAAATGATCACATTCATTAAGAGCAGAGTATGTGCTGAAAAACTGAATGTTAGACAGCCATATTTATTGCTAGGAAAAAAACAACAGCACCTGTATTCAGAAAAAAAGTCAGAGAGGTGTAGGGGAAGGCTCCAGCCTGAAACAGAACAATATACCTCAAAAATCTTCATATACAGAACATGCTCATATCTGCATCCCTGTGCAGAGCAGCACAAACAATAATCTCACTTATGGGACATAAGGCTGACCCACTGTGAGCAGAACAAACTGAGATTGGAGTTACGTCCCAAAGCACATTTTTGTGATAGCCACTAAACTTGTTTATTTGCATTTTGCATTGCCAAATATTATTCTATATTGTGGGGCTGCAAGAGCTAGTGCACAGAAAATAGAAATAACTACAGCACACTCTCAGAACATGGTTGCTCTTCAACAAGTTGACAGATTTATGGTGAGGAGAGAGGTGCAATACTTTGGAAGATGGTCTGCCACTTCCTCAAAGGCAGGGATCTGAGTGGCTTGTGTAAGCCACCATCCTCATCCTGAGTTAAAACTTTTGGAAACCTCAAGCACTTCCTGCCCTATGGATACTTTCCTCTCATCACATGCAATGGCAGAATCAGTGACAGGTGGAGAAAACAAAGGAAAGCTCAGGTCAACTCTCGCAACCAGATGGATTTCTTCCTAATTTTTATCATCTATAGCCCCTTCTTTTGTTGGTCACAAAATGTTTTTTCACCTTTTCCTTTGAATTCAAAATAACAAAGAAACCACCTAGGAAGCATAGCACAAAGATCCAGGCACAAAATTAACCCAGCCCAGCTCTAACCAATTCCTATTCTCCCTGACTTTTTTAATTCTTCATAGGCTCAATTTACAGTATGTCAGTGCAAGAGAAAGCTTTAAATAATTTCTTCTACATTTTTATGAAAGTAAGTCTGGCACACACCCATCTCTTATTATTCATTTGCACTGAAATGCCACAAAGTCCTACTTAAAGACATTTTCATGGCACGAGCAATAACCAAATCAAAATCTCAAACCAATAGATTACTGTAACAGAGACTCATGTAGAATTTGATCTTCAGAGACAGAATTTTCAAAATAATGAAGTGTTTGGAACATGTTCTTCTCCAGAGAGAATACTCCTGAAGTAACAAAAGTCTGCTTTTCTTAAGCAAGTTAGTTTAATTAAGAATTTTTCAAGAACTGACTTGATCCTCCACAGAACGTCCAGAGAGTACAGAGAACGGGACCTTGCTTTGGAAGCAGTTTTAGAAAGCAGCCCCATGGAACCCAAAAGCCAGACTAGCGAGGGTACCTCAAATATCGGTGCTGTAGAGCACAGGTGTGATAAAGAACACCAAAAGGTTTATTGCTTACAGAGGTCAGGTCATCTGCTGTAAGTATTCAGGTTGTGAACCACTGTTTGGAGTCTTCATTCAGTATCCCACTTGAAATTGTGAATTTAACAGAATGTCTGCTGGTTTTAGAGAAATGTCTGTGAAAGATGAATACTGCTCTTAGGACTGTCAAAATATAAAGGATCATATGAGAAGCAACTGACTAGTGGACTAATTAGCAGTAAGGAATAGAATTATGCAAAGCCTCCAGATTCCAGGCAGAGCTATCAATTACATTTACATGTTACAAATCACCTTGCTGATGAAGTGCAAGCTGGAAATAGGAAGTCACCTTCAAGTATTCAGCACCTTAAAGCACATTGTAATGGAGCCAGGGGGGATATCTGCTTAGTTGTTGGAATAATTTAAAATGTGCACTAATACTTGAAATGATTCTATGACAATTGAGCATTCAGCTAAAGTGGCTGAGATAAGCCTTGACAATTCTAGATAAGAAACGCTAAGCAATTAATAGAGGTATCCAAACACTAACCTTTAAATCCACTTGCGCTGAATTTTCTCTCACAACTTGTATCTTTCAAGCTTATAACTGAGAGCACTAGGAAAGTCAGTCATGCTACAAAAACCGCAATTAATTCTGAATGCAAACCCTGTGTTTTGTTTTCAAGCCAACAGTGAATAGATGAACCCAAAAAGCAACAGAACACAGAAACGGAGGCTGAATTTCATTAGGTTTGGCTCAGCATCACTACAACTGAATCCAAACTGTTTTCTACACAACAATTCAAGTAGCAACAACACAAAGCACTCAGCTCCACAGGAGTCCTTCATGTATCAGATGTGGTACCATTCACAAACTAAGCCTACATTTCTGCATGTTGCTAGATTATGTCCCCTCACCAGCAGGGCAGTACGAAAAGCAGAAAAAGCCCTGGCTCTAAGTCCTGCTCAGTAATAACAAAAACATCTCTATTATCACCAGTGTGTCCAGCCCAAATCCAAAACACTGCCTCATACTTCTCACTGAGAAAACTAACTCTACACAATCCCAAACCAGCACAGTACAAAAATCCTAAATCTGCAGAGCACTTTGTCAAAGAAATGGGTAACTTCATACAAATCAGAGTTAAGAGCTGATGCCGAGGTTTTGTTTGTTTTTGAGGTGTTGCAGTACTGGGGTAAATAAAACTTGCAAGAATATCCCTTGTGTTCAAATGACTCCTCAAAACCCACAGGAAACAACCACAGTAAAGTTCTCTAACTGTAGCTGGAGACTGTGATCTGTTTTTATTTTTACTAGAAACTGAAAATAACTACTTCACATTTTTCTCTCATTCTCAGCCAGGATAGGAATGGAAACCTTTGTCAGGGTTAGCTCAGCCAGTGGCCTCTCCCACCCTGGCAACTGCTTTTATACGCAGCAGGGAGAGTAAAGAGGTAGAGCAAAGCTTAGTATTACTCCCTCAAGCTCAGGACTTTACAAGGAATACAGTCTTTTCCCATTTTGCATACCACAACAATACAAACAACTCCCTAGTGCAATGAACTATGTCCTTTTCCCCTTCCCTCCAGCCTCCACAATGAAGTGTCATTGCTCTGTCCTCTGACAGAAACTTCCCATCCAGACTCAGCAAACAGGATTAACGTAGAAAACAAAACCAACCTTTTTTTTTTTTCCAGGCAAAAAGCAATGGGAAGAAGTGAAGAAAAACAAAAATGGAAACCAAAAGATAGATTTAGATGACTTACAGTGATTAAAACACTAATCAGCCTCTTCTATAGTGTCAGGCAGTGTTAAAACCTCTACCACCACCCTGCACGCACACAGCAATACACACCCAAGCCAATGCACGTTGCTGTCAGGAGCTGAGCTGCTGAGTACTTAATATGGAGGCAGATTTACTGAACAGGTAATTCTAAACTCATGTTCAAACCCCGTAAGTGCCACACCTAAAATGCATGTCAAGTCCTCCATACCTACACCTTGAACATAGAAACTGCAGTTTGAGATGCAGACATTTTTCTATTAAAAAAAACCCACACCTGAACAATTACATACTTATTAAATAAACCTTACGCTATAAATGTACTTGATTCTTTATGTGCCAAAACATTAAAAAAGAAATCCAACAAATCCCTCACAGAATAAAAAGCAAATAAACAAACAAAATCCCCAGACTTGAGACCAGCTTACGATACATTATTAAAATGCCAAGCACAGTGGGTTGTTAATTTTTCACTTGAAGTAACTGTGTAACTTGGTTGGGGAATTATTCAGTTCTAAAACCTCTGTAACCATTTCATTTTACCTTTCATTTTCTATCATCCACAAGTCAAAATCATGTATGCAGTTTAATGAAAAGTGCATAAGTCCTTGAATACCAGACACAGACAGGAGGAACTGTGAGTGATTCTTACCAAAGCTAATAAGCAAGAAACCAAAATAAAAATTGAAATATACAGAGGTACTAATATAAACACAGTAAGCCAGTGGTATTTTTATCAAAATGAAAAAATAATTTCTTCTTTCTATAAACCCAAGAGACACTTTCAATCTTTTTGTCATCTATCCATGCTATGCATCATGAAGATAAATGGCGATAAGTGAATGGAAATAGAATGGTGATAGATGAATGGAAACAGAATGGTGATGGATGAAAAACAATGACACTTAGGAGTACAAGCAGCTTAAAGAGTACTTTGAGTATAAGTGTATGAGCACAAAAATAATTACCTATACTCCACAGACAAACACAGCACAACCCCAGGCACAGATTCATTTTCTGTGAACACCCTCGTGCTAATAACTGTCCGGGAGTCAGGGTCTGGAAAGGATGCAGAGTCAACTTGTGGCAACTGAAATATTTAACCACAACAGACATGCATTTACCTGATGAATGTAAGTGGGAATCCCACTTGCAGGGATCAGTTGTTCCAACCACACCCCTATAGATAATTTAAAGACAATTATTCAAAATCATGAGATGCTTACCATGCTTACCACTTTTGTATGCTACTACAGCAAATTTTATTAAGAGACTCAACTAAGTTGACATATCATACAGATTTTAGAAGTAAGATATTAAAAAAAAAACAAAAAAAACACCCAACACAAATTCTCTGACTTATCAGAAGAAGGGGAATGGGATCTATGTCCTCCAGAAGTACCCAGCAGTAGGCTTGTCTCAATTAGATTCAAAGCCCACCTTGCTTCACAACACTGAAGAACTTCTGTGGAAGCTAATAGTGACAGGGTGAATGAAATACGCTGACAGTGCACGTTATCATTAGTAACATGCCAGGCAATACAAAACCCACAACTTTAAAATACACACACTTTAAAAACTGCACCTACACGACCTTCCCACTCTGCATTTTAGAAGACACAGATGTAAAATGCACTGCCCTATATCAGTTCAGACGTTTTTCTGGAGTACATATTTGTAAGATAATCATGCAAACACTAACAAAATTTCTATAATAAAAATAGGAAGAAACCAAAGCATTCATAAAAGAGAATAAGTAATTCTGCTCCAGATTTGGTGGTTTTGCATTTTCGTTTGTTTGAGGTGGTTTTTACTGTTTGGTTGAGGTTTTTTTGTTCTGTTCCCCCCTCCACACTCAGCAAGTGTTTCAGGAAAAGCCACAAGTTTTGAACAGGGTCATTCATGATACTGATTCAGCTGCTGCCTTGCCTTTCAAAAGTGCCAGACCAGTTTTACCTCATTTCTTTTAGGAAAGCAATGCAATGGGACAGGAGCTTCATCTCCCAAATTAACTGGCTGGATACTCAGCTCTATGCAATTGGCTTACTCTGTGCAAGCACTTTATTCCTACCCTCCTACGTGTTTGTATTTCTCAAAATGCAGTATATTACTCACTTTGACTGTAGTTGCTTCCCACATGTTCATTCATCTTAGTTTGTCTCACTGATTCCTTCAACTGCATCTCATTAAAGAGCCTGAATTTTTCTTTCCAGCTGCATGCTAGGCTGACTTTCAGTGAAATGAAGGTAGATTTACACCAATGAAAGGAAAACAGAATGCAGTTGCATGGTCTTAAACTTTAAGAGGCAACAAAGCTTTCTAAGCTATGAATTTTAATACTCAGAGATTAGCAATTCATCTTAGTTTCACTTGTATCCTTCTAGGACAAAGCAGTTATCTAAAGAATGCCTGACAGGTTTTTTACTGGAAGCATTGCTCCAAAAGCTGTGGTGGAGCAGCAGAACAGTTCATGGCTCACACAAGAAAGAGGTTCTATCCCATGTCCCACGTCCCTGGCACACTCACACTGTAGTTCCTGCTCAGTTCACAAACAAGTCAGTTCAGCAACTGCTCCAGGAAGAGTAAAACAGAAGGGAGCAAGCCCAAATCACTGGGAGCAGAGGCTGGGGAGGCTGTGCAGCTTCCACCCTGGACAGAGACTCCATCAACTCTGTTGCTCCTAGATTTTTATAACTGTAACTGCATATTTAGAGTCATCAAGCCAGATTCTGAAGACTTAGAGACAGTAATTAATGCTGTATTAGTTCTTCTGCACCCATGTTGGAATAATTCCAGCATACTGGCAGCAAACATGTTCAACACGTCACCAGAACCACCAGACTCCAGGTCTCATATAATTCTGAACTGACTAGTAAGAGCAATATTCTCAGCCCTGGTACCTCTGGTAAGGGACACAAACTGATAAAGGAGATGTAAGGAAAGATATGAAACACTTGCAGAACTGGACAAAAATTCATTATATATACTGAATATGGCCACTAAGGAAAACATTCCCAGAGATGAATCTCTTTCTGCAAATGAATCAACAAAAAAACCTGATTCTTCTAAAGTAAACTTTTCACGTGCTTTCCTCTTGAATTGAAATTGTTCTGGTTTCTCAAAGATTGCTTTTCTTTTTATCTATCCAAAATTAAACCTCCAACTCTGCATTGAGCCAATTCCAAGCTAAACATGACCCTTGGAGGCCAGCAGATCCTCTTGCATCTCATTCACCCCAGCAGCTAAAAGTAGGACTGTGCCTCTCCTTACCTGGCCAAAAAGAAAAACAATCATGGAGAAAGCAACTCCTCATCTATTCTATCCCACCTGCAAAGGTTCTTGGCATGAAGGGAACCAATTCCAAAATTCATCTACTGTAACACCAGTAAATAGACTGGCTCCTGCCTTAAAATGCACTTTGGTGTACAGCTGACAGAGTTTTGAAAAGGAAAACGGACAGGCAATGTTGCAGCCTTAAAATAAGGGGAGAAGCAGAAAAGTAAGTTGCTCCTCTAAGGCATAATGCTTTTCTGACTTGCTCCTGGGAATGATGCCTAGCATTACCTCCTTAATTCCAGCAAAATTAAGTTTCTGTCTTGCCATTCATAAACAGCAAAAGTTTATGCTGAAGTTTCCTAGGCGTTTTTAGAAGAGAAATACCTCAACTACTTTGGCTTTTGAATGATTTTCCCTGTGTCATGACCTTCATTAGGACTTGGAACTGAAAGATTTCCTTGGTTATCAAGCCCCCCTCATCTGTTATCAGAATTTATAATCCTTCACAAATTGATGAGGCTCCAGCTTTTTAATATTCTCTTGCATTCACTGAAGATAATATGACATTTCCAAAGCAGTGAACTATTAGTCCACACACTTTTTGCTCAGTATCACACTGTAGCCTACTCAGTCACTAGAATCAACCACAGAATGAGATTATAGTCAAAAGTGTTTTAAGAGTCTGTTTTTTAAATTAGAAAGTAAGTAATTAGATCTTTAATGACTGTACTGCAACTTAAATGCTAAAGTTACTGAATTCACATGTAAAAACCTCCCTAACAAAGCCCCTTAAAAGATTCACCTTTTCAGTTCAAAAGGTTGCTCAAGGGGGTACCTGAACAATTATATCATGAGGCTGAAATGAAGGTCTCTCTCTCCAGCACTTCCTACAACAGTTATACTCCACTGCTGGTGTGTTGGAAGTATATTTTGCATAGGTCACTTGAGAATCCACCACATTTTACAGGTCAGAAATGCAATTTCAACACACAGTGAGAACAAACTCTCAACTCAAAGTTCGTTAGAATGTAAAAACAATCAGCAAAACTGATTAAATATCAACATCCTGAGATAGGGCTGAGGGGTAAGGGTTTTTTTTTTTAAATTATGTTGTTACATGTCTTTTCAGTATAAGTGGGTAGCCATTAAGTGTGAACAACAGCTACAAAGTGAAAAAAATGCCATTGAACAAAATCAATATTAAGTGGTACTTAGACCAAGTTAGTTTCTAGTATCCCTTTTTATATCTGAAGGATCGCAAACTGCTTCAGAAAGCACTCAGATTTTAATTGATATAGTAATTAAACTAACTAACACCAACAGCTCTTCACTGAAACAAAATATTGATATTGGTAAAGTAAATCCCAGAGCAGTGCCAATCAAGTCAACAAGTTACAGGAATTTTATCTAGAAGAACACCTTCGGTGTGAGTTTAAATATAATTTCAGGTTATTCTCCTTTTGTGGTAGAGTAGACCTTACAAAAGATTCAAGCAAAGACATTCACATTCACATTGTCATAAAGCAGTTTCTGTGCAAGCTGTAAAAAAAAAAAAATCCTCAAATGAGACAAGTAGTCAGCTGCACACCTTTGCAATACATGAAACAGCCTACAACACAACAGCCTGAGTATAAAATGCACTGTAGCGCTTCACTGGAAGAAAGGGAAAGCTTTCAAACTGAAAGGACATAAAAAGAATAGTACAATAAATTATATTGCAAACTACATGGTCGTTTCAATAAGCAATGCCCTTCAGGAATGCATTATATTTTACAAACCACTTCCACCTTTTGTTGGTTAAGATAAGCTACAGTTTATTTTAGTTAATAGAGCCACAAAGTAGGATGAAACAAGTATTCTGCTTACCTTGCATTTTGCTACCTTGAGCATGCATATGACAATGGAATCACTTAATTTACTCCCACCCAATTTCTTCACTTTAAATCTCAAGCACTGCCAGAAAATCTCATTAATCTAATCTGGACAGCAAAAAGGTTTATCCAAATTTCCTTTTCAATAATGTTATACTCACAGTGTACAAATCCTTGTTTTAAAAGGCTTAAAATTGAAATACTCAATGTGCATTTCACAACATTGAACTTACTATGAAACAAAGGCCACAAATGCTGCTTTAAAAAGCCCAACAGAATACTTGCAGTAGGTGACAGATTCGTTTTTCACTAATCCAATTCTATTTGAAGCAAACCAGAGTTTTAAAAAATTCCTTTGAATCCAGAAAGTTGAATGACAATATACTTTTGTTGCTCTGAAATATACAATACACAGAGTCCTTAAAAAAATTAAAATTAGTGCATGATACACAATTTAGACACTCAGATCTTGGATCTTGCATTCTCCTTCCACTGCATAGCTCTTCTTCCCATCTCTGTTCCTGCACAAGTGATAATTTGTGACAAATTATGAAGCTCATTGTTACAGGCCATATGAGTTACCAAAAGCACTGACAATTTTTAAAACAATTTTGAAAAAAAAACAAAACACATTGAATTTATAGAATGGAAAGGCTGTTAAATAAGACCACAGACTGCACATAGCCAGGGACACTGCCATATGCTTGGGCAATGCACATGCTCTCCTGCCCCTTCTCTCCATCAACTCCTACTCCGTGGACAGCTCAACTTCAAAACACTCAGTGATCCCCACTGCTCCATATACACCAAATACATCAAACATCTCCACTGCTTGCCTTATGAACAAGCACCTTGTCTGACAACAAGAGGTTGTTGCAACAAAGAGGTTTCCAATCTATGTTTCTGTTCAACCCAACAGATTCTAGCACTGCAAAACCAAATCAAAATCGAATGAACATTTAACCTTTCAATTCAATCTGTTCTTGCAGGCCTATATATTAAAAGTATATCTTAATCTTCTTCTCCTTCATTTATTCCAAGTTTATATTTTGTAATAATAATGCAAACTTTAAAACAATTTAACTAATCTACACTACCTTTGCCTGAAAACCCTCTTTGTCTTAAAAAATACTGAGATCTAAAGAACAATCATGCACAGGAAAACATGTGTCAACTAAGAATTTGATACTTCAAGATTTTGTTCTACAATCTTATTTTGTATTAATCTTCTTCCTTCTAAGCTAGGTGTCACCACAATGGTGGGCTTTTCCTCCAAATTAAAGGTAAAACCATTATGCTGATAATAATTAGTTTTATTTCCACAAATTCCATCCTTTTTTTTCCTGGTTTGCTTTTAGTGGTTTCTTTATGTCTTCATAAAATCTCTGAATTTCTAATATCACATTAACCAAATCTCCTTATTCAGAATGGCTACATATTTCCTTAGGTTTTATAGGGCCACTACCAAGGACAATTTACACTGATTGAGTACTAAGGTGTAGCCAATTTTGGAACAATACCTACTCACCATGTTTATTTCCATGAGACCAAAGTTAAGAAGAACAGTTGTCACTGTGATCAGAAAACCAGCCATACTTTCCCATTTCCTCATGCCATTGGCCTCTATCCACCATCACGCACTGCTAACTTCCCTGCACCAGGCTTAGCTCTTCAGGGCAAAATACACACTTACCTAATTAAACTCAACACAAAAGCAATGACAAGTAAATCAAGATGGTTGGACAAAATATGCTTTATGACATACCCTGGAACTTTACAATGAATAGCTCACATCATGTGATACATACACAAGTCTTTTTCCGTGTTTACCTTGAGCTGAGAAAGAAAAAAACACCTTATGCATTATGAAAGCCATGTCTATATCTTTATATTCTGTGAATTGCCAGGTGATGCGCCCTTTACGGACCTCTCCCTCAGCATCACAGGGCGAGCATATTGGTATGCTAGCCTACAGTGATGAAAGATTAGGAATCAGAACCATTTAAATTATTTATAGAACATCACTGATTCCTCAAGAAGGCCATGCGAAGTAGCCAGCAAATGGCCCAAGGAATCCTATGAAAGAGTAAAATCATGTAATAGCTATTTTCAATTAATATTAACATTTTGTGAAATTCAAGACAGTTTAAAAATTACCTACATCAGTAAAACAGGATCTTCCTCTATAATGTTCATTTTACTGGCTTGCTCCTAAGATCAAACTCACTGCTGAATGAAAAAGACATTTTCCTCCACACAAGTCAGTCTTCACCATTTTTATAGTGAGAACAAACTCAAAACTCTACAAACTGACACCAGGAGAAAAAAAAGCAACAAAAAACTACAAAAGAAGAAACAAACAACCTCCACACCACAACTCAGGAAGAATACAGCTGAAAGGAAGCATGATACTAAGGTACTGCATATAAACTAATGGAATTTTTTCACTTTGTGTCTTTTGTCATTCTGAAATTCCAGCTTGAACCTATTAAAGTCTTATTAGGAAAGTTTAACTGAAAACAAAAATATATGGGGACATATTTTTTCCACATGCATTGATATTTTCCAACAAAAAACACTAAAGATTGAATACCTGTTGGGACTAGAGCTGGTAATCACAGATACTTAATCTTAGACTAGCTACTAAAGCTATTGTTTTAAGGAATTCAGGGTTTTTTTCATTACTGATGTTTGCTAAAACAACGGGAACTCAAACACACTAGTAAAACTGAAGAGTTACACAAACACAGAATAGGAAGAAATGAGAACTGGAGAAAGATTCCACATTGTGCTGGTTCATGTCACTTCCTGCTACTGGTGACTGTATTGCCTTTCCATTAGCATAACTAGATTTTCAGTTAGGGAAAGAAGAAACAGCCAACTAAGAGCTTTACATTGCTAGAAATAAAGTTATAGAGCAAGACCAGACTCTAGTTTAAATTAACAATTGTTGTTCTTTAGTTTTCTCTCTGGAGAAGGAAATAGACTTGTCTTTATTTTGCAAGGTATTACATTGTAATGCTAGAAACCATCGGAAGAACTATTACCTACAGCAACTGATTGACAAATAGTCACTTTGGCAACCAAAGATCCTTCCATACAACCACAGAATCATGGATTAGCTGTAGGTCAGTACATGTAAAAGCTTATACTCAATAAATTTTGGATAAGGTGCCATTAATCTTGGGAATATGTAGTCCTTCCAGCCACCCTGCTAGGTGAGCTCTTAGACAAGGATTGATACTCAGAAACATTCTAATGACCTGGGTTTGCAACATTGTCAGAGTTGCCGATTCATTTGGAGAGTGCAAACAATAACATACTGAATATTTGGGAAGCATCAGACTATCTACAACCCCTCAGTTTCCTAAAGATACTTTGATATGATACTTTGGAATCTTTTAGAAGCTATTACAGAGAAACCAGATGCCTCCGTAATCCCTACAGAGCAAGGCAGGTTAGGATGAGAACAAGATCCTTGCTTCCCACTTGACAAAAGGATCTCCCGTCAGCATCACGAACTGCAACTGCATCAAAAAAGAGGTGGAAGCACTACAGGGGAGGGTAAAACCAGACACATGCTACATGAAAGGCTGCTGAGAGACGGTGTTCATTTTCATAAAGCAAGTGTTAGGTGGTTCAAAAATAACAAGGCACAAGAGTTTACCAGAAAGTTAATATTTAATTAAAATCTACCAGCTACCTGTATTTTTTCTAATCAATTTGAAACAAAACCTGGGTATAAAAAACCCAGGAACTAGTGGTTATTACGAAGTATCATTCCATATTGCTTCTAATGTTGTTTGACTGGTATAAATGCTCCACCTGATACAACAAACAACTCGGGAAACCAAACACACTGTCAGGTTTCCTGTGATTTCAAGCTTGTCTGTACTAATCCCAGTCTCATCTCACACCCACACATCAGGCTCCCTCCCTAGCTAGCCTGGGATTCTCTTCTGTACAGCTTCCTTATGACAATCTTGCAATTAACACCCACATCTCCTCCCTAGATGATGCCAACTTCTATGAAACATTCTGGCTATGAAAACCACACCCCCCCTTTCATGCTCTTTCATCTGTCCCTTTTGCAAACTGAGAATAAGCACCTCTTGGGGAGGTGACTCATAAGTGCTCAGCCCTTTTCACATGGTAAAACAGCTTATCTAATAAAACAAAGCACATGTACAATGTTGCAGCAAGAACCAAATGATATTCATGCTCGTAGATCAGGTTGGGGAAAGATTTATCTGAATTTTCATCTGTCAGCTAACTAGTTTCACTACAGAGTATGATGATCCAATGACAAGCCAAAGTCTAGGACCTCTGCCCCCTATTCAACCTTTGTTGTAAAAGGTTTTTCGAAAGTTGCTGGGCTCAACTTTTAAGCTCAGATAAAGAATACTAATGTTTCCTCCTTCAACTCTTTTTGTATTCTACATTATTTCTGTTGGAGTCAAGAGAAAAAAAGAAGCACATTCTTCAGATGACAAGCATTCCAATTATTTCATATCCTATAAACCAAATAATGTGGAGATATTTTGAAATGAACAAAACATTAAAAAAAAAAAGAGGAAAAAAAAAAGAGGAGTCTTGCCAATTCAATAAAGTCCTGGTGTAGAGGCTCTTGGGTTCTCATCAATGTGCCACTGGTAACCTACCTCTAACTCACAGGGTACGCAGGTCACAACATATTTATTGTTCTCCAGAATTTACAGGGCACTGAAAGACAGCTAAAGCACCTTTGATAATTGCTGCATATTCATTTCACATGTAAGCAATAATTGTGACTGGCACAGGAATATTGCACAACAGTTACTCTGTACAGGTGTGAACACAAAGAGAATTGAAACACAAAACACTGACAGGATGCTCCAGAGCCCACAGTGTCCAAATGCAGCTGGGTGCTACCGGAGACTCTGTCAGGCATCTGAAATAAGACTGAAGTCTGAAGCTCACTTTTCACAGGACAGGTGTCCATACCACAAAAACTGGTCGTGACACCCAGAACTCCAAACAGAAAGCTCATGGCTCAGCAAACAGACTTCTGTTCTGAACTACCTACTACACACACACAGACACACACTTATCTTACCTGCAATTAAAGCATGTCAACAGGTCAGCAAGGAAAAAATTGGCTCTGGCAGCTCTTCCATTTGGTCAAGAATCTAGACTTGAAGTTTCTTCAGCATTCAGCTTTCCACTACAGACAAGGAAAGGCAAAGAAAGTCATTCTCCATTAACAGAAATCTGACAGTTTAAAAACTAAGTAAAAAACCTCCATCCTAAAGAAAACAAGATAATAAACTCTCAAATACACAGGAGTAGCAGTAACAGAGCATATTTCACAGCATGAGACATGTCCACACAGACAAGGTCAGAGCTTGCAGGCCTTTCACCAACACCTTAGTGAGAAGCCCTTGAAAACACCAAGGGCATCGTCAGCTAAGAGCCCACACCACTGCAGAAACAATCCATATTTGCCTTCCTTGCTGCCTTCTGTTCACTGCTGCAACTCAAAAACATTTGCATCTACGCTGCAACCCAAAACCAATCATGTATAACACACTGAAAAAGTCTGAAGCAATTAAGAAACTGTTCTGGCTAAAAGGTAACCACTGGGGAAAAAAATAAAACACAGAAGCAGAAAAAAGTGGTATAACACTGAATACTGAAGCTGGCTACACTGCCAAGAAACTGATTACAAAACTCACTTTTCAGACAAGAAATGCATCATAACAGCATCTTGTTAAACAAGCTAAACACATGCAAGGGAGAAGGAGAAACCCACACCTTTCTGTCAACACTGAAGTAATTCATAATAAATTTATATTTGACATGTAACAAGGCTGCACACATACAGAAAAATGCAAGTATGAAAAGGGTGTCTATTCATTTACACAGTGCTTAGCATTCAAAATTGATTTTACAGACATCCTGCTAACCTGTCTGACAGAAATTCCTCCAGACTACACAAATTAATTCAAAATAAGGAGACTGTCATTTTTCTGTGTCTTATAAGCAGGGAGGTAAAACTCCGAAAGCTTTCACATATGCTGAAAGGAATCCTGCAAAAGTTTAGAAAGTATATACATCAAGGCAATTTTTTTTTTAATAAACATAATTTTTGACCAAGAACTCATAGTTTAAAAACAGGTTCTTAAATGGCTTTCCCATCATGGGAGCATGAACAAAACAGCCAAAAATTAAGGGCTTATGGGAAGACACTGGTTTTATATTGTAAATATAACATGGTTTCAGTACATGCTAGACTATGTCCGGGGTCTAGATGACCCCAGAGTTCCCTTGCCATTTCATGCTCCTGAATTATAATCCTGAATGAATCTATCAGGTTCCTCAACAGATGTAACCAGAAATTTCGTAAGAGACTTCTCGCATTGTTTTCCCCCTCAATTACAACAAAGGCGTAGTCCTAAAAACTAGCCAGTTTCCAAGTGAAAGGGTAACAGGGTCAATCTCTCTATCCTCCAAATCATCTCTAAAATGCTTCCTGTAGCAAAATACTATTCACAAAATTCTACCTCACTAAACCATGCTATTTTTAATATATTTTCTAATTACTCAAAATAATTGCAGGTGAGGGCCCTAAAGGAAGGAGATTTCTCCATAATTTGTTATTAATACTGACTTCTCTCCTGTTTGCTTCATACATCCATCACATCTGGTCATAAAAATAATGTTCCAAGTTTAATTTGTTAAATACATTCTCTCTATTTTTGTTTTGCTGTATCATTTATCCAGGTAAATTTTCAAGTGGAGCCTATAATTATGTTCTTGACCAGACTGTCTTTTAGCTTAAATTATTTTCTCCCTTGGATTATCTTCTTCAATTTGCAGCAAAGCTTAAAAACTGTTTTCACACACATAACAGAATAGGTATAGTCTAAATGACATCCTCATGTTTGAGCTTTGCAAATCGATCAGCCTGGTATTTTTATTGCCTTTTACTACACATTAAATAATCCATCAGAGGGGACAGAAAATAGGAACAGGAAAAAAATTTAAAAGAGAAATTGCCCCTACCCAGAGTCCAAACTCAAGTCCTAAAGGTAACCCACAGCCTCTCTAGAAAACATTCTTTCCAGCAGATGTGGGAAATGAGTATGCAATAAGATGCTTATCTGTGGAGGGGCTTCAAGGTGACAGAATTAAGGGGGCATTGGGAGAGGGAAAAACCTCTCAGCACATTTGTTTTAAAGATTCCAGCATGCTTCCATCCAAATACCATATTTTATCTAGAACACAAAGCCTGAAATTGAAAATTGGTACAAGACACTGAAATCAGAGCCAATGAAGAACAGTCACATGAGGGACAATCCCATTCCTGACATGGCTAGTGCATGTTTTCAAATATTTGCTTAATAAAAAATTACACAGTGGTGCCATATTATCCAAATTTATTCAGTGTTCCAGCTTCAAAGTCCAGCAAGACTGACTCAGTGAATCTTTGTTACTACTACCGAGGCAGTAAAGAAAATCACAAAGGGCTGCTCTTTTGTAGGCTACAAAAGATTTCCCTATGATATGCAGTTAATGTGCAGGTTTCAGAAAGAAGGCATTCAGAACATGGAACCATTCCCTGATCAAACGTATGTAAAAAGAATCTGAACCTGAAACCTCAGCACCAAGCTATGGAAAATGTCCAGAACCCAAATGCCTTAAGCTTCTCAAATAATTTGGGAAAAAAAACCAAAAACCCACATAAAACCAAACCCACGCAGACACCCCTTAGGTTAGAATGCAAAAGAATACTCAGCCTAGTATATGAAAGAACAAGAATTTGAATAATTTAGCAAGTTCCAATTTTGAAGCATGCTTTTTAATATTATTTTTACAAGCTGTAACTAAATTAAAGAAGCGTGGTGATAATTGAACGGAGAGCTTCCTGCAGTTGTGGCCCAGGAGAGTCACATTAATCACACAGTATCACCAGTTCAGTATTGCCAGATAGGAAATAATACATCCTTATCTGCAAAGAGCATTGACACTGGGATCTCTTTGTAGGCACTGACAAACCATTACTGCCAAGAACAGTCTAGCCTTATGTAACATTCTTACAAGAGCAAATATTTTCCTTTGGCATCAAATACACAGCTTTTTAAAAGCAGGACACGACCAGGTAAAAAATAATACACATCTGCATTCTGTATCGTGGATGGTAAGGAGGGGGAACAGAGGGACAGAGAGGAGATAAATAAGGTTCTGCCTTCTCATTTATGAAAACTGAGACAGGTGAGGAAAACATGAAATGGTAGAAGAACTGCTCAAAAACTTTGAACCAGATACAAAAATGTTATACTTTATCTAATATTTTCTGTCTCATATGATTGGTAAGAACTTTATATATTTTCTGGATCACAGTATTCATACAAATCATGTGATTCATAATTATAGGAAAATAGCTCCCATTGCTTGGATAGCCTAAAATTCTGTCTTAAAATGGGTGTGGTGAGGCATGCATATTAAAATGCCTTAGAACATAATCAATTCTTAGTGGTACCCTTCAAGAATTAGGATGCTCTATTTTGTATCTTGAGATCATCAAATCATAACAGACAGCAGTTTTCAATGTTTCTTCAGTCCACAGCTGAGCAGACCACCAAACTTTCTTTTAACAGGCAGGTTACCAGGACATTCTCAGAATGGCAAAATCCTTTTCAAGGATTTATACATTCTCTCTCTCCCTTTTTTTTTTTTTTTAACACAATTAATTTTGAGCTCAGGGTTATACTGCATTTTATTTGAGAGGAAAGTTGTCCTTAGAGACTGTATCACATGCCATGCATCTTAACCTACACCACTACCCAAGCTGGATATTATGAAAGATGCATAGCTTTGTGGTTTGGGAAATTCAAATTGCTTTCCTTATCTTTCCCCTTCATGTGAGAGCCCAAGAAAATAATCCCAGAAACCATAGTCCACAGATATATGAATCAATACAAACAGTCCCAGGACCAAAAAATTCCATTCCAAACAGCAGATGGACTTTAAAATATTAACAGGGAAGTACACTCTGGTTTCATACGTGCATGAATTAAGATAACAAACACATCATAGAGGTGATACCTCCTGGGAAATCTCCCTCTGTGAACAGCAAACCAGGAATCTTCTAAACTGCTAATTTTACACAAAAATGTGCCTATTTGCTTTTGATTTAAAAGATCAGTTGACACTGCAGGACTTCCTTGAATCTTTGTTTTCCTTCTGCTATTCACAATTCTGCCTGATAACACGCAGCTAAAATGAAAACTTTTGTTTAATGTCACTGTTGTTATTCCTATCATTTGGACAAAAAATATCATGCAGTGAAGAGCCCCTTCTGTTTTGGACTGTTACTGGACAAATAATTAAAGAAAAAGAATTACTGTATTCAAATAAAGACAGGCTACAAGGGCAGCACAAGAGAGGGTTGTTTACAACATACAGCAGATTATATGAAAGGGTTTTCCAAATTTTCACTAGCACAAGCTGATTAAATCTGTGTGGCAGAGAGCAGACTCACACAGGCCTGGAAGCAGTAAAACCTCAGTGGCTGGGATGCAACACCACACAAATATGACAAAATTGTTTTCAAAGCTAATCCAGGCATCTTCATACCCCATTTCCCTGCACTCCCTGTTCTAGGATTTGCTCCTGCAGAGCCAGCGTGGGTACAGCCATACCCACAGTCATTTTTTCATGTTGTTATTTCTAACAGGGAGTTCTAGCTACTTTTCAACAGCCACAACCCTGTGAAGCTACAAGTCTCCCTCATCTACTCCATGCAGATGAAAAGGGAAAAAAAAAACACAGAGAAAGAGGCATAATGTTTTGACATCTTCTCGATCCTCCTTGTCAGTTGAAATGTAAGAGTAGAGGTACCAAGAAAATGAGTTCTCAGTACTGTGCTCTCCCTGGATTTTATACATCTTGCTGCAGCACAGTAACCATCTCCTTCCTGCACTCAAAGGATAAAAAAATCACATCAAAGTCATGTAGTCCTTCCCCCTGTGCCATGGTAACACACATCATGTTTCTGTCACAACTCACAGCTGCTTTCATTACCTGTTCTTTAAATCATACACAACTTTTTCTGATAATATATTCCAGTGCAACAATGTCTTACCAAGCAAAGAAAGAAAACAGATCACTGTGAAAAACACGTTTATCTCATACACTTAAACAAACCCTCACTTTCTCATTTCTCCACTATCTTCTTCATTTCATTGAAGCTAAAATAACAGCTCCCAGTTCATTCAATCATTCCTCCAGAAATCCAGATATTCTTACTGCTCTTCTCCAGACTCCCTCCAATGGGTTCATATTACCTTAATTTTTTTCCTTTTACATTATTTTTAAATTAATTTCATCTTCAAAATATGACACTACATCAACATTGGTTGGCAAGATTATTTTGTTTAATTCTATTTACAATTCTGTTTACACACGTGTGATGCAGACACAGGACCCCGCAATAAGAACTGGAAAGGTCCTGAAGGTTAACTGAAGCAGGCCTCAGGGAGAAGCATTCTTCTTCCAGCCTTCTCCCATTGCTCCCATCAACCAGGAGGCAGAAATTACTTTAAAGAAGCCTTGCTGTGTTCAAAATAAGGAACTGTGCTATAGGGTTTTGCAACACAAATTTCAGTCACAACCTAAGAACCAGCTCTATCTAAATAAACCCAAAACCTTATAAGAGCAGAACTCTATCATTTTATTATGTTCTCTAATTTTACAATTTTATAGCAATGTTGACTCCTGTTATTCTTGTTGTCTTCTAAAATATATAACTCCTTCCTAAAATGAACCTCTAAAATAAACCTCTCACCCCTAAACAAGAACACTATCTCATGAATCCATTTCTAGGGAAAACCATGTTCTTCAAGCAGTTTAGCACTTGTCCACTTGTCAATTTCTCCAGACATTCTTTAATAAGAATGAAATTCTGAGAATTTCTATCATAGAGTCAAACTACCACAGACCTACTGCTCATCTTCTGTTAGCAGTTTGGAAAGAGAAATTCTATTAGTCTAATGGTTTAATCTTAAAATAAAATCATATGGGCTACTGCTTATTTCTTTTTTGTCATCTTCTACTGCTTTGGGAGGGTTTTATTCCCAAGAAAAATACTAGAACAAATAAAGATCAACAACTGAGTGTACAGCTGCTCATTTCCACTTGCCCCTTGCCCCTGACACCTGTACAGACAGATACTGCAATCCCTATTCTCAGTGGCACAGTATTACACATACCCTCCACGAGTTGAGTAACTGCAGCAGCTCAAGGATTACATCAGCCAGCCCTGACTCTTTCAGCAGGGTTTTTGCAAACACTTCAAACTTAAACTTACTTAACTGCTCTAAAACTCACTCTTTCCTCACACCAGCTTAGGGTTTTAGCACTCGCCTTGGACATCATGTTCACCTGAAAGTCCCAGTGTCTTTTATTAGACCTGAGGTGAAGAAACAAAACAAACAACAAAAAGAAGACTTCAGCCTGTCTTGCATTATCTGCCCACAGCTCCACTCATCAAACAGAAGCAAACCTCGCCTGACTTTCTTTTTACTAACTTTATATTTCTGTAATGATTTCTCATTATTCTTTTTGAGCTGGCCATTCTGAATGTTGCATTTTAATTATACGTGTGTGTGCTTTATTTTTACACTTGTACTTGGCAATCCAGCTGGGAATTCCTTTCCCTCCTTGTGTTTGATGTTAAAAAGCTCACTAGCCAAGCCAACCTCTCACTACTTTTCACATTTTCCTCTGTGGAAGAATAATTTCAATTTCTGCATTAGCATATGCCATAGACTCTAATATTCCTGCTTCTGAATAAATCATATTTTTATCTCAGAATATTTAAATGTACTTTGAATTATAACTGATTAGACCACATTGTCTCCTGACACTGAGCCCAATGCCAAGTGCTCCTGAAATGTTGCTGTTGATTTGATGTCTCTTTTAAATCTGAACTGTAGTTACTTTAAATTTTTGTAAAACAAATGTACACTAGTAAGAGAATATGCCTTGCTGCCAATACAACAAAATTTTATCCCCCTCACTTGCTGCTCCTTTAAAATCAAACAGTAACATTTCAACTATTGAACAGAAGTTGCTAAAAACACTGCTAACAAAAGAAATAACCTACAAATAAGCATGTAGTCTTTGCTAAACCACCTTAGTCGTTGCTCTCTGAACATTTTATTTTTTCTAACAATAAAGGTTCTTGTGAGAAGAAAATAAAGTTCCCCAAGTCCAAGGATTCCACCAGCATCCAAGCCAAACAAACCTAGCCCTATCTACCTGAAGGAAATTTTTCAAAAGAATCTCAATACCACTGTGTTCTGCTTTATCAACACTAGCAAGTCAGGAAACCATAAGCACTGGGCTGGCAAACATCACCTCTGTAAAAATCATGCCAGCAAAATATGCTGAAAGCAGATGCAACCACTGACAGCCATAAAAACCTCTGTGTTATCTGGCAGCAAGTTTATGGAAATATCTTTTAGTGTTGCTCACACTACTGGGACCAAAATATTAAGAACAGAATCATTGCAAAGGCAAATCAGTTTCTGCCCTCCATGCTTTTCCTCCATTCAAAATGTACTCTCACTTCACAGGTTCTCATCCTATGAATATATTTCAAGAAGCTGATAAAGAACTTTCTAATTGTTTACCTGAAACCACTCCAAGCAGGCAAGCATAATTAATCTTAATGCAAGTCAGCAACTCAGAAAGGAAATTATCCTGTTACACCTATTGCTGACTATGTGTTCTTATGTGTTCCCCGCTTCCGTGTACTGAATAGCAAAACGGCCAATTAAAAGGAAATAAAATAAAATAAAATTACCAAGGCATTCCAAGGACATTGGGTGAGTTGAGAACAACATCAGAGAAAATAAAATAAAATAAAAAAATAAATAAAAATTAAAAAAGGAGCAACACACTTTTCTGAAGATCTTTATGGCTTGCAGCAAATTTTTTGGCTGCTTAGCACCCGTTGTCACTTTACCTAGGTCAGGCACACAGGGCAGAGAAACCAGCACTAGAATTGTTTTGGAAGTGAGAGCTCTGTTCCTCTCTGTGAGTGGAATTAGAATTATTCCATTCACAGAGAGGAACAGAGCCCTCACTTCCAAAACAAATCCACATCATGCTGTGGTTGGGGGCATGCATTTCTTGCAGAGTCCAGCAGCGCAAATCAACAAGTTCGTCAAAAGGGGAGATAAACTTTTGACCTCCACAGGTTTTCTTACAGGAATATGGAATTTATAACACTGAACTAAAACATATTTATGGCACCAGTGAAATGTAAAAATGCCACAAACGTGCAGAGGAAGCAGCACAGTTCTGTTTACTAAGAGCCTTGGGTCCAGTGTAGCAACTTACTGATGCTCCACCTTCAGGTTGTAATTAGGAAAGGCACACCTCCCTACTGAGGCTTCCTTCTCCCCGTGCATGTTGAAGGCATACATGCTCACAGAAGCACTACTCAGTGTAATGCCAGCAGAGTGAGGAAGCAGAAAGCCAAGCTCTCTCTCCCTCTCAGGTTTGCTGTGTTAGGGCAGGAGCCTACCACAGCAAAATGAGTTCACACAATTCAGTAACAACCCACACTACTTTTTGCACTTGGCTGCACAACAGCAACTTTTTAACCATAGCTCTCTGACTAACATGGAAAAAAACCTAAATATCTGAAAATAATTTAGTTATTACAGTTATATTAACTGTTAATTGTTAATAAAACTAACTCAAAAGTATAATATTCTCCTCCCTCCTGCTGAGGGATATCTGAGGTTTTACAAAAGATCTTATGAATGCAAGTGGGATTGATTCTTCAGCAGTTTAACTTTTCAACTGCTAGCCAACAGCTAAATTTAAGTTACAATACAAAGGTTTACTGGAATATAAAGATTGTCAATACTTAGAAGTTTTATTTTTTTCATATGCACTAAGAAATCCTTCCAGTTGTGAGCTTGTTTGAAGGCATCATTTGACCAGTTCTGCAGGCAAACTCCAGTATTGCTAGAGTAGTCTTTCTACATAAAAAACTTTCACAGAAAGAAATCCTACCCTTCTCAACATACAATACAGGCAACTTGCAAAAATGAGCTAGAATCAGAAGAATAATGGGCACAATTGTCTTTCAGTAATAGTTACTGAAAAAGAAAAAAAAAAAAAAAAAAGACAAGCTTTTCTAAGGCATGCAAATGTTTAAATAAACAAAACTATGTCTGTCATATGCTTGGAGACTGCAGGAGAGGTCCAAAGAGAGAAAACATTTAACTCAGCTTCTAAAGCTAAATGGCAAAAACTACATAATAAAAATTTTCCTCGTACTTTTGGCCCTAATCTAGCTATGCTATGTATGTTCTCACATAAAAAGTAGGTAACACCATACTCATTATGTTTAGATCAGAGGTAACTGTCATGGCACATACACATAGGCAATTTATTATTGCATCAAAATTTGACCTTTTTTTAAGGAAAAGAAAAAGATAAAGTAGTTGATTTCCCAATAACTCACCACCCATGGGAAGCCGTCACAGTCTGTAACAGAATAAATTTCAGGGCACATTTCCCAACTGCTAGGAAAAGATGCTGCACTTGGTTCAGAGAATCTCAGTCCAAGTCCCAGCTACATGCTGGGCCTCCTGCATGCAGACAGCTATGCTTGTGTCATGTTTCCAAACCTTCCTCTGCTAATTAAAGGCAATACCGCTTGATATCATAGGTAACAAGTTCTTAGATTATGTCTTCACATGCTTTGAGCCTGTATCACAGCACTCACCAGCTCTTATCTTGCCTGCTCTGTTTCAATTCCACATGGAATTGCCTTACCTGGACATGCCCTTCAGGATCACCTTGGACAAGAAGTTTTTGGCCACATGGTTTAACATGAAAAGCATTCTTATCATACCATCACTGAGTCCTTGACTGTAGGACCTGTGCCTACAACAGAGAGTAAGGGAAGATGCATTCCCAAAGCTCCTCAGTGTTCATAATATAACTTCAGCTGGTGAATGCTTCCTTACCATCACAGCACTTCCACAGTTAAAGCTGACTCTCTAAAAGGTACTGGTGTGTGCACACATGTGTTACAATGGAGTGATATTATGCCAGAAGCATTTATTGTACACATTCACAAGTGCATTCAGAACTGTTCTTTTAATTCACTAGAATCACAGAATTATTAAGGCTGGAAAACACCTTCAAGATCACAAGTCCAACCTGTGACTGAACACCATGTCAACTAAATCACAGCGCTAAGTGCCACAATCAGTCATTTCCTGAACACTCCCAGAGATGGTAACTCCACCCCTTCCCATTCCCATGACAATGCTTGACCACCTCTTCAGAGAAGTTCTTCCTGATATCCAGCCTGAACCTTCCCTGGCACAGCTTGAGACCATTTCCTCTGTTCTTAGTTCCCTGTGAGAAGAGACCAACACCCATCCAGTTACAAGCTTTTTCCAGCAACTGGAGAGAGTGACAAGCTCTCCCCTGAGCCTCCTTTTATCCAGGCTACACACCCCCAGATCCCTCAGCCACTCCTCACAGGACTCACTCTCCAAACCCTTCACCAGCTTCACTGTTCTTGTCTGGACATGCTCCAGAACGTCAATGTCATTCTTGTGAGGGGCCAAGAACTGGGCTCAGGACTTGAGGTGCAGCCTCAGCAACTTGATCCAGGTCTAACTGACCTGCTGTCCATGACACAATGAAGTCCTAGCTCTACTTTCCAAACAAATTAATCAGATCAGGAAAAGGCACTGTTTCTCGTAAGCTGTTTGCATGAGTTTTTAAAGATACAGACATTTTTTACAGAGCAGCCATACCAACATCTACTTACAAGTCTTTATTTGGCCACTATACTGTATTGCAAAAAGGACTGAAAGAAATTTCAGAATTTCTAGCTCACTCATACCCCAACTTTTGGCCAGTGCAGAGACTCTTCTGGAAGCACCCCAAGGATGCTTGTCTTTACTCAATACTATGAGAGTATTGAAAGTGCAACCAAAAGCATAGGCACCTGCTGTTGTGTACTGCACTACCTGAAACACACCCAAAAGCAGGTCACACAAAAAGCACTATTCTGCTAAGAGCCTTCCCTGATGCCCTCCTTCCTGGTGCTTATTCTGATGTGGATACAGCACACCACTATTTTGTTGGGGGGGCAGCTATTTAGTATAAAACTGACCTATCCCGCTAGGCTGAGAAGAAACCACAAGTAAGGTAACAATGGCAAGCCAGCATGTCTGAGTAGAAGAGTCTGAGAGTTTGTCTGTTAACCAGAATATAGTTATAAAATTGTTACCAGAAATGATGAATGGAACAAGAGGTCAAAAAAGCCTTGTTCTCAGCAACACATAACACCACAAACATACCAACTACACTAAACATGTCATGGGAGAAAGAGAGAGAGAGACAAGACATCTCTCTCATGTCTGAGGGAAACCACTGCTCACAGCAACGTCAGATCAGGATGTGGAGAACTGCATCTTTAAAAAGTCAAGTATGCTACTCAAACATTATAGAGCTAAACAAGATTCCCATCAGACTAATTAAAATTTGGAGATCTTTTGCAATGAAATCCTCTGCAGGCGTCAAAAAGCAGCATCTATATATAATAAATAAAGATATGCAAGGGAGGAACAGCAGCACTTGTGAATAAATTCTTGGTTAAAAAGAAGTCTTAAAACTATGTATATCAAAGTAATCTTAATAATCCTTCAATGTACAGTTTAACAGAGAAACTGATGCTTCAGATGGTACTGAGAGTCTGTAAATCTGAAGATTTACGCTTGACAGGCATCAATGCATCATTATAATCTTTTTGAAGAGAAAACATAGCTATAGATTTCTAAAACTCACTTTCATGCCAGGATCAAATAAAACCACATTAGCAGCGGTTTCTCCAATTTTGGTTCTCTTGGCTTCACATTCTATGAAGTTTTGTATCACATTTAGGGGAATAAAACCCCAAAAATTAAACAAGCAAAACAACTCAAAGCCAAAACACTTACAGAGGACAATCCAGTTTTAACCAGCACCACCATATAGTTTAGACACAGTAAAGTTTAAAGAAGTAAAAAAGGAAACTATGTACATAAAGCTAAGTTTCTTCCACAGGCTTTGTCCATACATTTTTCATCGTTCTAACAGGATTCACTTCTTTTTCAAAGCACAGATCGTCAATCACCATGGCTCAATAAACAGACTAAAACAGCTGTTAGCAAAAGTCAATTGAAAACATTTGTTTTGATTGAGACAGATAAGAGGAAAAGGCATCTGGATGTTCCATGAGTTTCACCAGTGCCATCTTCACATCAATATCTCACTGGTACAATCTTGCCCTCAAGAATTATTTATGGACTGTAAGTTTTTCTGTCTTTCCCTTCTCCCTTTGACCTTCCATGTTCATTAAATAGGAGCCACAGAGGAAGAAACGAATTACAGCATTCGGACTTAATTCTTAGATTAGTTTCAGATCAGGTGGACTCTTGTGCACACATACCCCAGCAGAAGAAAAGCACCACAGATAATGTGAAAAACCATAATTTGACATCACTCCTTCAGGCATTACAAATCCCTCCAACCAACATTTTTTCCAAAAGGTTTACTTCTAGAAATTATGATAGAAAACCAGCACAGGGTAGAGACATGGGTTTATACTGCATGACCTAACCACTACTACCTTATTGGTGTATGAGAGATCTCTTTGATGGACAATTTATTATTACTACCTCTTCCCTCTGAAAATGAAAACAAAATTAAAACCTCATGCCTCCCCACTAAGATGAGGCCCTAGATCCTTTTTACTGCTATATGGGAGAAAAAAAACACACTGTTGTACTAAAGAAAAACGCAACTGTGAACTCTTGCACAGCATCAGTTTCATACTGATCAATACAAAATACCTAGACAGAGAGGGAACTGGCAGAGTCTGCAGTTGCATTCAGTTCAATCACAAGTGGGTGTGATACAAATAGGGTGGCATACAAATTCTGCAAATACCATGTATGCATTTTTTTCCTTCTTATCGTCATTGTATGAGACACGTTAATGCTGATCACAAAACCAATCAAACACCCCAGGGAAGAGAAAAATCAGACTGAAATAAAAATCTGCAAATACCATGAAGTATGCCTTAGCCTTTCTCAGTTACAAGAAACCACATGCCCCAACCTGGCAAACTCCTATACTGGCAGGCTGGCCTTACATCCAGCACACAGCGGGCACTTGCCAGCACCTATGTATTTGTCCATATGGAGCAGGTCAATCATGCCGAGCTGCTACCCGCATCCTTGTGCAACAGAAAGGTTCACATGAGCTTGCTAACAGTTCCTCGAAGATCAGAGAAAGCAACGCCAGCAATCACTATGTCAGGGCACACAGCCTCCTCCTGCTACACGGGCCCCGAAGTTGCCGACACTTCTACTTTCCTTTGGCGTCCAAAGCAAACGCCAAAATAGCTTTCGGTGATTCGGTGAGTGACGCAAAGAAAAATAAATAATCAATGTTGATTAACCTGTCAAAACAGAAGCCCGAATCCCAACGGAGCACATATGCACAGGGTCACGCGGCTGACAGCCCTACCCAGGAATACCTGGCACTCCGTTAGGCGTCACACTCGGGAGGAAAAGCCTTCCGGAAAATAAAAGCGCGTATCACCCATGCTCTCACCTCGGCACTCGCCCGCTCGCACAGCCCTGCGCGAAGCCTGGGTCCTCTCTCTCCCTGAAGTTTGCGACCAACGCTGCCCAAGGGTCGCCCTACAAACCAGCAGCGGAAAAGCCGAAGCCAAAAAGATAAAGGGGATTAGGCGGGCATTACTTCCACTGACCTATATACTGCCCTCAGCCCGCGGCGGCCCTGCGGCAGACGGCAGCTGCTCGGCCGGGGGTGACCCCGGCCTGACAGCCCGCCCCGCCCGCCGACGAGGCCGAGCGGCGGCGCGACA
>VXBU01009009.1:408649-440570 GCA_013400315.1 Bombycilla garrulus
GGGCGGCGGCGGAAAGTTTCTCCGGGGAGGGGCCAGGCGGGCTCCACTCCCTCTCCGCCGAAACCACCGGCTCCGAGAAGGAAGGAAGAAAGGAAAGAGAGAGGGAGGGAGGGGGGTGGCCACCCAGGTAAATCGCAGTCCGCGACGGGACAGCGGGGCCGTCGTTAATCGCTGGGACGGGAGCGCCCTCACGGCCGCCCGCCCCGAAGGCTGCGTCCCCTCAGGGCGGGCATCTTGCCCCGCGCTCCCTGACAGCCGGCGGCCCCAGCGCGGCACCGGCCGCCGAGTTTGTGTAAGTGGGGCCGGGCCGTGAGTCAGAGCGGCGGGGGGGAGGCNGGGAGGCCCGGCCCCACACGGGCCTGCCGGGCGGGTGCCCGCCGAGGGACGGTGCGGGGGATGGAGCCCAGCTTTAGAAACTATAACCTTCCAATTGAGAAAGCTTCCTGCCACTTCTGCCTGCCTACGTGGAAAACCCGCAAGCCAGAAGTACCATTTAAAATTTATCCCGATCTTACAAATGAAAAGGTAGAGGTAAAAACTGCAGGGTGATCAGTGGGCTGGAGCACCTCTCCTCTGAAGAGAAGCTGAGAGAACTGAGGTTGTTCAGCCTGGAGAAGAGAGGGCTCTGGGGAGACCTTGTTGTGGCCTTCCAGTACTTAGGAGCATCTCTCATGAGGAGAGACTGCTGGAGCTGAGCCTGTTTAGTCTGGAGAAGAAAAGACTGGGAGAAATCTCATTAATACATACAAATATGTCAAAGGCAGGTGCCAAGGGGATAGTGCCAGACTCCTTTCTGTGGTGCACAACGACAGGACGAGGAGCAATGGGCATAAACTAAAACACACGAAGTTTCACCTCAGCATGAGGAAGAACTTTTTTATGTTGAGGGTGGCAGAGCACTGGAACAGAGGTCGTGGAGTCTCCGCCTCTGGAGCCCTTCAAAATCCATCTGGAGGAGTTCCTGTGTCATCTGCCAGAGGTGAACCTGCCTTGGCAGGAGAGTTGGACTAGATGATCTCCAGAGGCCCCTTCCAGCCCTATCAATTCTATCATACTTGAAGTAGGCTCATAAAAAAGAGCGAGAGGGACCTTTTGTATGTGCACACAGTGATAGGACATGTGGTAATGGTTTTAGAAGAGAGCTTTATATGAGATGTTAGAAAAAAAATCCATACTCAGAGGTAGGTAAGGCACTGCAACAGGTTCCTCTCAGCTCTGGATGTTCCATCCACGGAAGTTTTCAAGGCTAATTTGGATGTGGCTTTGATGAACCTGTCTAATGTCTACCATCCCTACCAATGGCAAGAGTTTGGAACTGGATAATCTTTAAGGTCTCTTCCAAACCAAACCTTTCTGTGATTCTGTGATACTGTATAGTTCTCATTTTTAAATGCATCACTGTAACTGTGATAGACTGCTGTGAATAGTTAAGCATAATTAATTAGACTGTAAGTGTTCTTATTATGGTTTCACTACAGACTTGAAATAGGAATAAATGCTGGCCTATTAGGGTAACAGCTCACTTAACGAAATGTATAGTATAATCTACTGAATGTAAAGGTGTTGTCTCTGAGCTCAGGAAGCATTCTTTCCAAAGCTCTATGTAATTAAAGAATAATTTACTGAGATTTCTAACTAACTAGATTCACACAAACTAACTCACGCCTAGGTATGCCCGAGTTCAAGTTTCCCAACCCAGGATAAAACCATCATCCAAGAATTCACTAAGAAATAAAACTGATCTAACATAACCGAGGTTCCTCCACTCCTCCACTTAGGGAGACTGGAAGAATCATTGGTTCTTGTACTATATCTTGGCACACATTGAAACTAAATCTAAACTTTAAGGAGCAGGGAGTGCTGCCATTTCTAGGGACTATAATTCCTCCCTCACATGCTGTTGTTTATTGGTTTTGGAACTGCCAGATGAAATAGTAAGGCCATATAATTCTTTATTGAAAATGCCATGGCAGAGGTGCTTGTTGCTCAGCAGAGCTAGTAACATCATCCCCTCACAGTCTGAATCCAGAATCTATTGCCTAGATGTCTGAGCGTGCATGTCTCTCTTTGGAGAGCTGTTTTCCAATGTTACATCTGCTGTTTCGTTACATAAACTCAGGAGGCAGCTTCCTAGTGTTGCTATTGAGCACAGAGATGGATGCCATTTGGCTGCTGTCTGGGACAGCAGAGCAGAACCCAGCTTAGGAATTTGGTAGAATTGTCTAGAGGACTTTAGGAGAAACTGAGAGGATACTTCTGTTTAAATTGTTTGGTCTCAGAAGCACATCAGGCAGCACGTGGAGGAAAGATGCCCTTTGTGTGAAACCTCTCATCATAAGCAGATCATTAAGGAGTGAGAATCTGAAGCACTGCCTCTTGCAGATGCCGATAGAATCTGTTTTGCTTCTTTCTATTGCTGCTCTAAGCATTTTAAAAGCACTCCAAAATTATTTTTGCTGTGATAATTAGTTTGAATCCAAGATAGCCGTCCTTTTACCTGCCTATCTCTTAATCATTTGATAAGCTGTTCTATCACACAGAGTTAGAAGAGATGGAAGTGTAAAGATGGCTTATCACAAGCTCACACTAATCCTCCTAGTCACCCTCTTTGTTCTGAAAGCATTCTTAGCTACTGAGGAATACTTCACCCAGGTGTAAAAGTTAGAGGCATAACACGTGAACCCAAACACAACTGACTGACAGCATAATTGCAAGTAGTAAAGGTAACATGACATTTCGTGACCAGCACTTGCCAGTCTTGAATGTTTTGTCATTGATACAATTCTGTACCTCTGGTGAAGTCACTAATAACTACAACTAACTTTATATTTACAGTAGTTAGAGAACACAACAGCATGTATGCTCATACTTTTGGTCACCAGCTTTACTCCACAGAAAGCTCAGGCTTTCTAATGAAATTCCAGAAGGTTTCTGCTTTCTGTGACCCAGGGCATGCCTGCAGCATCAGAAAGATATTTACTGTTGCAGACAAAAAACAACCAAGGGTATCTACATAGGTAAACCAGACAGCTTTTAGAAGAGCTCTCTTTCAGTAGATTTCTATGCCATTTTTTTCATGTTACATGTTTTATCCATTTGTCCATAGAGAAGTGTACTTTATGCAGAGAATTGAATTACACTCTCTAATTGCTAGTCACAGGTGTACTACAAAGAGAAAATTCCTAAGATAGAAATAATTTCATTTAAAGAAATCCGAGTTACTGTGAACAAACCAGAATGCTCACTGTAAATTGAGTGACCCCTGAACTGCCCCATTTAAGACAGATTTTTCTTAGATTTCATCTAGATACCACCTCAGTAAAACAAACCTATACCACATTTGCTTCTTAGCAAGAGATCTGATTTTTAGGAAAGTTGTTAGAAGATAAACATTTCCCTTAAGAATGAAGAGAAATACAGGCATTTTCCAAGATGTTATTTGCTTTGCTACAGCCATTGTCTCTTATCTTCTCTGAGCAACAGGGAAAAAGAAAGTTTGCTTTAAAGGTACTTCTGAATTTTCTCTACAGACACCTTAAAACCTTCATACTAAGAAAGGAAAGCACTCTAAATGCCTATGAGAAATCTTAGGTTACTTCTACCTAAATCATATTTCATCTGAATGGTATAAGCCACATTAATCCCTTAATGTTAAAAGATGCCCCCAGGCTTTTTTTTTTGAGATATTGTTTTTCAGATATTTTGCTGCAACACAAAATTTGCAATGTATTACCATTCTAAAATCATTAGTACAGGAAAGATAAATGTTGCATTTACATGGATAGAATCCAGACACTTGGCTGGACTGGTAACTAATGCAAATATGTATATATATTGGAAATTACTCTATTACCTTTAAGTGGTTGTACTTTGATGAACAGAAATAATGTTAAAGATTTTGGAATCTATCTTAATTGGTATGTACTGATTTACCTGTTTCAAGACAACTCTTTAAATAAAGGAAAACTTGTTTTTAAAGTCATATAACAAGATTTAGTTGAGGGGATTTACCTATGACTATTACAAGTTAGTGATTTATGAGACAAACCAAAATAAGTTCACTGCCCCTTTAATAAAATTATTTTCCCTCTTTAAAACCAGATTTGGTTATCTATGATACATTGTAAGGGCCTGACAGTAATTCTGAGAATATGTTAATTCACTGTGCTCCAAAAGTCAGTCCACTCACAGTCTGTAATTTCTCATGTGCTGTAAAATGCCACAGGTCAGCACTGCTATCAAAAGAAGTAATCTTGCCTTCCTCCACCCATTCTGTTCCTCCCTACATTTCCATCTTCCCTGATCTATGCAGCTGTTTAATAAAAGAGATCAGTTCCATGATCCTGATTAACCCCCCTTTTTTGTGCTTAAATTTAACATGGATCAGTTTTTTTGATCTGCTTCACCTGCCACCACATAAATCCTTACTCTGGCACAAGAGAGGGAGCAGCACAAGGGCAAGAATGAACTGGGGCACCATAAATCAGTACAGAGAATATATTAAATTGAAAGCATGATTAAAAATTTGCTTTTAACAGATAGGCATCCAGAAACAATTGTACTCTATTCTTTTGCTTGTGAGGTTTGGTTGGTTTTTGTTTGAGAATATGTGCCCAAAGCACATGATACAAGATTGCCACTCCATTATCTGAGAACTTGCCTATGTCCTCTTTAGGTGCTCACCTTTTCTCTTTGTGCTTTAAAGACACAGAGCTGAACCCTGGACTTGTGCTGTAAATCCTTCAAGCTGTGTCTTTGGGGAGGAGGAAAGCAACTGACAACTTAGGAAAAAATCTTTCCTTCTGGCGGAAACAAGACAAGATCTCCTTCTTTCTCCCAAGGCTGCTAGTTTTGCAGGATAGAAAATTTTTCTGTGTCATATAGATTTCTTTCAGATTTGCTAAACCATCTTTGCCAGAGAAGATTTATGTCTGGACCATAGCAAATCCCTTACCTTAAGAATACAGCTGGAGGATATTTAACAAAAATATATCCCTAGAGGCTGAGTAGCAGTAGACATATAAAGGCTCAGTCCTCCTTTTCTAATTACAAGTTGTACTCCAAGATCCAGTGAGAGATTTGCCCAAGAACTACAGAACACATTTGTTAGTGAAAATTAGGTTATCAGCATTATTCTGCTGTTCTGGTTATAAAAATTATGATTAGAACAAACATGATATTTGAGCAAATAGAGCCAAAGCTACTTCTCTATAGCTATCTGTGATACATCATAATCAATAGTGAAAAACATCCATGTTTTCTAACACTACCCCCTCAAAACTCATCACTGAAAACCTGAGTTTAATAATTTAATTGTTTCAGATTTGTTAAAAAAAAAATAAAAGAAAAAAAGAAAAAAGAAAAAAGAAAAAAAAGAATGTTGATGGTTCACCAGCAGGGAAAATTTTAGTAGACCACAACAGCAGTGCTGTACACTGGGTCAAATACAAGGCCTCTTCCCGGCCAATTACAATGCAATCTATGGAGATTCCCTAGAGAAGCACTTGCTTATTAATGCCTACACAGTGTTCCCTGTTTCCATAACATCTCCCTTAGTATTCACCATTAGATTGCCCTTCCAAAGTCACACCTCTCTCTGCTTTCATAAAACCTTCTACTTTGTCCTCCCGATGGACCTTTCGGTAGACTCTAATCACTGAGCTACTGACAATGGGGAATAGGTTACCTGTGATATGGGAAAATCCCAAATCCCACAGTCTGAGTTACACAAAGCCTATCTACAAAATGTGAAATCAGACACACTGGAATTTTGGATTTTTATTTCCTTTTAATGTGATTTTTTTTTTCCTGAGCTAATATAAATTTTCATCTGCTGGAAACTGAGGGAAGGAAAAATAAAATGTCATACTGCACAAGCCCCCTGCTCTCTGAATACAACAGTGCAGCTGCATGCCTGGGAAGATGCAGAGACAAACAGGCACTGGAAGTTCATATAAGCTGGCATGTCTCTCTTATATTGCTTGAAATACAATGAAATATTATTAAGTAGCATTCTTGTGGGAGTATATGAATGCTGATTTTCTCTATGAATAGGCTAATGCTAGACAGGAGATGAACCATTCAGCTGCAAGGGAAAAAATTCTAAAAATCAGAGAGTAGTTGTTAGTAATGTTTTGTTTCTCTGCAAGGACTTTTTTGTTCCTTGCTTCCATCTAGAATAAAGTGATTCTTCACCATTTTCAGATACTTTGTATAGCCAGTGGCTGTTACTTTCTACAGAGAAAATAACAGACAGAAGTAAGTCTTGCCAAGGAAGAAAGCTTTGCTTTGCATTTCTTGCATAGGATGGACAGAAAATAAAAGTTTATTTCTTGGAAACTGAGTTGGTTTTAATGTTTTTCATTGTGGCTTAACTTCTTTTCAGAATTTGTGGGTGAATGTTAAGAGTCTTAAGTATAAAGTACTTAACTGATAGAAGTTTTTACTTAATCTTTTGAAAATTGTTTTTAACTTTTTTGCTAATAATTTTATTTATGCCAAATAAATACTTAGTTCAAGAGAAACTGAGCACCAATCTTTGCGTGTGATTAAACACTTCAAACTCTCCAAATAGACAGCTGGAGAAAGACAAAACCAGTCCAGCCAAATCATACATGTAAAACTCCATATTTTAAGGTCCCTTCTTGTTCTTCTGCAAGGTATTCAATAGGAAGTTTTACTGAAATTCTCATAAATTTGCTGAATTGGAGGTCAATGGCTGTTAGTAATTTGGGAGTCAAATATCTGCAATGGTAGGTGCCTAAATTATTTGAAATAAAATCCTGTTGGAATTTCTTCAAAAGCATCTAGCAGGTGAGAACCCTTTGCATTTTAAAATCATTGAATTAAACTCAAAGACCAAGCTCCAAGTTTCTTTCTCACCCTTTGAGAGTTAGTTCCTAGCTGCCAGCTGGTACAATCATCCTCCTCTCGCTTGCTCTTCCAGGCGTGTGCTCTTTGCAGCATAGTACTCCAGCTCCAAAGACTCCTTGCTTTCCCTCTTTGCATAAATTGATGGGTAAGAAACATTGATGCAAGGAAGGGAAGGTGAGTTTTAATTTTTTTTGGCTGAGTTAAAATTAAGTCCTAATCTTTTATATCGCAGGCAAATGATCTATTTATGTACTATATCTAGAGCCAACAGCAGCTCCTCAGCAGATATGTTCTGAAGGAAGCTCCCTTCTGTTCTTTCTGAGAGCAGTTTCTAGACTCTGGGTGCTCTCTAAATAAAAAATCTTCATTTGCAGCCCTAATTTGTCCCCTCAGTCTCCGGGGAGTACAGAATNGATATTTGAGCAAATAGAGCCAAAGCTACTTCTCTATAGCTATCTGTGATACATCATAATCAATAGTGAAAAACATCCATGTTTTCTAACACTACCCCCTCAAAACTCATCACTGAAAACCTGAGTTTAATAATTTAATTGTTTCAGATTTGTTAAAAAAAAAATAAAAGAAAAAAAGAAAAAAGAAAAAAGAAAAAAAAGAATGTTGATGGTTCACCAGCAGGGAAAATTTTAGTAGACCACAACAGCAGTGCTGTACACTGGGTCAAATACAAGGCCTCTTCCCGGCCAATTACAATGCAATCTATGGAGATTCCCTAGAGAAGCACTTGCTTATTAATGCCTACACAGTGTTCCCTGTTTCCATAACATCTCCCTTAGTATTCACCATTAGATTGCCCTTCCAAAGTCACACCTCTCTCTGCTTTCATAAAACCTTCTACTTTGTCCTCCCGATGGACCTTTCGGTAGACTCTAATCACTGAGCTACTGACAATGGGGAATAGGTTACCTGTGATATGGGAAAATCCCAAATCCCACAGTCTGAGTTACACAAAGCCTATCTACAAAATGTGAAATCAGACACACTGGTATTTTGGATTTTTATTTCCTTTTAATGTGATTTTTTTTTTTCCTGAGCTAATATAAATTTTCATCTGCTGGAAACTGAGGGAAGGAAAAATAAAATGTCATACTGCACAAGCCCCCTGCTCTCTGAATACAACAGTGCAGCTGCATGCCTGGGAAGATGCAGAGACAAACAGGCACTGGAAGTTCATATAAGCTGGCATGTCTCTCTTATATTGCTTGAAATACAATGAAATATTATTAAGTAGCATTCTTGTGGGAGTATATGAATGCTGATTTTCTCTATGAATAGGCTAATGCTAGACAGGAGATGAACCATTCAGCTGCAAGGGAAAAAATTCTAAAAATCAGAGAGTAGTTGTTAGTAATGTTTTGTTTCTCTGCAAGGACTTTTTTGTTCCTTGCTTCCGTCTAGAATAAAGTGATTCTTCACCATTTTCAGATACTTTGTATAGCCAGTGGCTGTTACTTTCTACAGAGAAAATAAGAGACAGAAGTAAGTCTTGCCAAGGAAGAAAGCTTTGCTTTGCATTTCTTGCATAGGATGGACAGAAAATAAAAGTTTATTTCTTGGAAACTGAGTTGGTTTTAATGTTTTTCATTGTGGCTTAACTTCTTTTCAGAATTTGTGGGTGAATGTTAAGAGTCTTAAGTATAAAGTACTTAACTGATAGAAGTTTTTACTTAATCTTTTGAAAATTGTTTTTAACTTTTTTGCTAATAATTTTATTTATGCCAAATAAATACTTAGTTCAAGAGAAACTGAGCACCAATCTTTGCGTGTGATTAAACACTTCAAACTCTCCAAATAGACAGCTGGAGAGAGACAAAACCAGTCCAGCCAAATCATACATGTAAAACTCCATATTTTAAGGTCCCTTCTTGTTCTTCTGCAAGGTATTCAATAGGAAGTTTTACTGAAATTCTCATAAATTTGCTGAATTGGAGGTCAATGGCTGTTAGTAATTTGGGAGTCAAATATCTGCAATGGTAGGTGCCTAAATTATTTGAAATAAAATCCTGTTGGAATTTCTTCAAAAGCATCTAGCAGGTGAGAACCCTTTGCATTTTAAAATCATTGAATTAAACTCAAAGACCAAGCTCCAAGTTTCTTTCTCACCCTTTGAGAGTTAGTTCCTAGCTGCCAGCTGGTACAATCATCCTCCTCTCGCTTGCTCTTCCAGGCGTGTGCTCTTTGCAGCATAGTACTCCAGCTCCAAAGACTCCTTGCTTTCCCTCTTTGCATAAATTGATGGGTAAGAAACATTGATGCAAGGAAGGGAAGGTGAGTTTTAATTTTTTTTGGCTGAGTTAAAATTAAGTCCTAATCTTTTATATCGCAGGCAAATGATCTATTTATGTACTATATCTAGAGCCAACAGCAGCTCCTCAGCAGATATGTTCTGAAGGAAGCTCCCTTCTGTTCTTTCTGAGAGCAGTTTCTAGACTCTGGGTGCTCTCTAAGTAAAAAATCTTCATTTGCAGCCCTAATTTGTCCCCTCAGTCTCCGGGGAGTACAGAATTGCAGTTACAGTGCTCTGTATGACACAGCCTCTGCTGGCCCAGAGCAGCTCCCTGCTCAGCAGCACTTGCTGCATGGCCTGTAGGGACCTGGTTCTCCCCACACACTCCATGAGGGACACTGAGCTCGGGGTGAATCTCAGCCCAGCACTGCCACAGCTTGTGGAAACCTGGCCATTAATTCTCTTGCTGAAGGCAAAATAGAGAACCAGAAATACTCAGAATTCAAGGGAATTTGTCTTTCAGCTGCCGTTTTGGGTATTTCTGTTGATTTTTTTTCCCTTTTGCTATTTTTCCTTATATTTCTCTCCCCAAAATGGGATTCTGTAGTATTTTACTTGCATTAAGGAAAACTTGCATATTGTTGCCATTTACCAATACAAATGAAAACAGTGCATAGTTGCTACCCTAAATAATTTGGATGGTATATTAAGATGTTATTAATTTTGAACTTGGACCATTATAATTCAAGAAATGTGTCCTAAATATAGAGCATGAGTTGCATACACTTGGCTCTGAGAAATCAGCTTGCACGACCAAGAACTCATATATTTAGAATGTAAGCTGACAGATACTAGTACCTTAAGATTCTTTATCAAAATAATTATTTAAGTTCAAGCTTGACACCCTTATTTTATAAAAATAACAATTTTAGGGCCTCTGTCCTTTAAGATGTAGTCGCTGAAAATCACAATCCTGATGGAATTCAAGGTTTTTTATTTGTTGGCCCTGGCAGCTGTGTATTAGTAAAATAAATAAATTAAATAAACAGAAACATCTGTTCCAGTCACTAGAGGCTTATTGCTGGAGTTATCTGCATCAGATGGGAGGAGACGCTCTAGTAGAGGAGCCTGGCTTTCCAGAGCAGAGATTAGTGAAATCAGTAGGAATAAATATGTAGAATTGTGTGACCTGTGGGAAATATCTCACCTGCCAAATGATGACACTAACTAGTGTTAAAGTTTGAAGTCCTCTAACATCTATTCTGCATTATTCATTCGAGTAGAAATCCCATTATATTCGAAGACTAGCACAGTCTTAGTCTGTATCTTATTAAAAGGAAAATCTGTAGCCTAGGTGAGAACCTAAGCCTGTAAGTTTCTTCTTTTAGTTCATTATTATTATTGGATCCAGGATACCTTACTCCATATATGTGTAAGAAGAGTACAAATGTGTGAGTGTGTGTTTGTGTGTATATACAGGACTGTACACATAACTTCTTGTGTGTGAGTGCACTGGCTAATTGTCATACACCAAAAGCAAGAAAAGCCAGCCTAATAATGCCTCAGAATTCCAATTCCATTAGTATCTCAAAAAACCTGAGAGAGCAGACAAAGTAGGTGCTCCTCTGCAAGTATTCCTATGCTGGTATTCCTACATGGTAAATTAATCAAAGCTCTGGTACAATTTTCAAAACAGTGCAGAATAAATTCTTCATCAGCTGGACACATAACTTGCCAGCTTCATTAAAATAACCTGGGAAAGTTGTATACAGCTGTAGGAAAAAAGTGGCAGAATGAACTAGAATGTTTCACTTTTGGATTGTAATCTGGAAAGTCAAATGGAAGTTGCTTACTGGGTTTGCAACTGTATCCAGGAATACATAATAATAATAATAATAAATAATAAAATAGGAATGAAAACAGAATTGAAGTTTATACACTTCTTCTGAAGATTATTGGGCTGCTGAAGGGCTATAGTTGTGTAGTGCAGGGTTATTTCAAATGGCAAAACCAGATTTCTTTGAAACTAGTTCTGTACTGAATCATAAGCACTTCAGAAAATAATTTCTGGTAGTTAATCTTTTCCCAGCTGGAACTCACAAGCAGGAAAGCTTCTCACAACTTCTTTTGATAGAAATTGTTCTCTTCTGGGAATCATGGAACCATAGAATGGTTTGTGTTGGAAAGGACCCTAAAAGTCATCCAGTTATACCCCTTCTGCCGTGGGCAGGGACACATTCCACTAGACCAGATTGCTCAAAGCCCCATCCAATGGTTTGGAACATTTCCAGGGAGGGGGCAGCCACAGCTGCTCTGGGTGACCTGTTCCAGTTCCTCACCACCCTCACAGTAAAGAATTTCTTCCTAATTTTCTAATCCAATCTAATCTAATCTAATCCATGGATACCTTCTCTCAGTTTAAAGCCTTTTCTCCTTCTCCTATAAATGCCCAGATAAAAAGTTCCTCTCCGGCTGTCTTGCCAGCCTTCCTTAGCTACTGGAAGGCTGCTATAAAGTCTCCATGGAGCCTTCTCTTCTCCAAGTCAAAGAACCCAAATCTTGGCTTTTTTTCCTAGGGGTAGTGCTCCAGCCATCTGATCATTCCATGGCACTTGTCTGGACTCATTCCAACAAGTCCACCCATATCCTTCTTGTGTTCCCCACCTTATTCCTCACCTTCTTCTGGTTCAATTGTAACAACCAGAGACTCACAGAAACACAGAATCATTCATGTTAGGAGGGATCTCTGGAAGCCACCTTGGTCAAGACCTTTCTCAAAACAGGACCAATTAAACCAGGTTGCTTAGGGCTTTTTCCAGGCCAGATTCAAATGCTTTAGAAGTTTCTAAGGATGGAGATTCCACAACCTCACTGGGCCATTGTTCCAGTATTGGACTGCCCTCATGGTAACAAAGTTGTTTCTGATACCTGGTAGGAATTTCTGTTCTCTAACTTACTCCCATTGTCTCTTGTCCTACTGCTCTGCACCTTCAATAAAAGTAAGGGCATGCTGCCAGCTCACATTCAACTCAATCTCAAACAAACTCCACCAGTATCTCCAATCTTTTTATGCAGAGCTGCTCTTTACCCATCTGGCTTCTAGCCTGTCCTATTGCATGTAGTCATTCCATCCCTGACACAGGACTTTGTATTTGCCCTAGTTAAACTTTATGAGGTCACCATCAGCCCATTCATCCAGGAGGTCCTTCTGAACAGCAGCCCTGCTCTCTAGCCATGCCCTCCAGTCTGGTATCACTTACAAACCTGCTATACATGCAATCCATCCCATCATCTGGGATCATTTATTAAAGATGTTATACAGTATTGACCTTAGTATCCAACTTTACCTGAAGGCCCTGGTAGTAAGTGACAGCTAGCTGGATTTTGTACCATTGACTGTAGATAGTTTCCTGAGGCCTTTCGATGTTTATTCCCTTAATTTCAGTCAGTAGAGTCTGTGGAACCATTATTATAACCCTAAGCTGTAGAGTGCTGCCACTGAAGAGGTCTGGTTGAAGGTTTAAAGCAATGAGCAAGCAGCAGGTAGTGGTAGTGTGAGGGACAGTAACTGAAGCCTAGGAGGACGTCTCAGGATCAAAGGGGAGTAAGTAAAATGGAGGACAAGTCTCACTGATTATAACTGATATGGAAAAAGTACTTCTGGCACTTCCTTGGATCAGAAAGTTTTTAAACACTTTGCTGCTGAAGAGAGAAGTTATTCAAACTATTTTCATACTTCTTCTGGAAGTATGGACAGTTTGCTATTGCAGAAGATGGAATATCGGGCTGGAAAGACCCATCTGTGGCTCACTTTCTGAGCCAGTATTGCTTACTTGCCTTTCATCTCTTTTCACATTAAAAACATGAAAGTATCAACTGACTAAGAGTCAGTGATGTAGAAGTTGGAGAAAATAAGATATTGGCTTTGTTTTGATAACAAGGCGAACATTGAGAAAGTTGGAGGTTCCCATCTTTTTAATTCTTTAGAAACATCAATTTATTGCAAAAAACTACCATTTTTTACAGTTCTGGGAAGTACTGTATTTACCAGTTCTCTGAACTGTAATCATTGAGTGTCAGCCAAGTAAGTCAGATGGATGTGTGTGGGTAAAAGGGATATGTGGTAATTTGAAGGAACATGAGTTTGCCAGCAAAGACTTTCTCAACTTTGTGGGAGGGTACTCTTTGGTTTTCAATTTGTATCTCAGTCTGCTAGGTAATCTTCAGTCTTGCTGAAGTCAAAGTTGTTAACTTTAAAGTATAGTACAGCCAATATTTGATTACTAATTGGTTGGCATTTATCTCTCCACTTTTCTCAATTTTGTATTACTTCTGGTTTCTAAAAGACATAAGTAATATGTGTGGACAGCACAGATACAAATATGAGGAATTACAGCATGAAGATATTTGTTGTGTGGTAACTAAATTTGATAATTGCAGCTATTTGAAGTAAAATTATAAATGGTTCATATAAAATAATTTTGGTTTTAAGGATAATGAGCTGTATAATTTAGTAGCACTTGCAACTAACTTCTTTAAAAGTTGCTGTGGCTAATGCTTTTCTCACACTAATTTCATGCTGTTGAAACTCCACCAGCATTAATGGAGTTAATCCTAATTTTCATTTACACAAATGCAAAGAAAGCTCAGCCTCAGTGATTTTTTACATACTGTTTCAAGGGTGCTTGAAATTGCTAAACCCACTTAATTCCACATAAAAATAAAGCTTAATGCAGAGATATCTAATCGTTCTTATTTCACACATAAAACTCTATGGCAAACAACAGAACAATGAAATACTGTTCTTTGACATTTTAGATCTGCAATGCTGGGTGAGTAATCAGAGGCTTTTCGAGCTGTATTTTTATCAATGAAAAGTCTGTGAAACTGCTTAACTAAAAATTAGCTTGCAGTAATGTTAGCTTGTCCACTAGTTTCCACAGATGATGGAAGTGCTTAACTGCCTGTATCAAAGGGAAGAAAAAGCATTTGATTTTTAAGACATAAATCGAATACTTCATTTCTTACTCTTTGATCAGCTTTGCTTATACGGGCACGTAATCAGACCCCCTTCGTCATCCAGTTTTCAACCTCTTTCCCCTCCCTCCCCTTAGCATTGAGCTTTTATCAAGCCAGATTTCCCCTTCCCCCACTACTCCCCACTCCAGGGAGTAGTCATGCATTTTTCTCTCTAGTGTTTAGAAACCCCTCTGAAATGTTAAACCGTTAAGGAAACACCCACTTCTTGTAAAATCAAGTGCATTTTTTTGTTGTTACTAGGCTGCCACGCTATGGCCGTGCACATAAACTACAGCTTTAGTTCCACTGGAGTAAATTGGACCGGAGGAGTTTCTGGGAATGAGTGAGAGAACATCTGGGCTTCATGTCCTACAACGCCAGTATGAATACCTTAAAAGAGGATGAAGGTAAAATTTACCATATCGTGTGTAGGCACCTACCAGACTGAGATCTTAAATATCTTACAGAGAAATTTTTGATCATTAATAATGTGCATACTGTAGTGCCCTAACATAGACCCTGCTTGTTCTGGCTGACTAAAATAATGTTAATTTGAACTAGATATTTGAAGGAAAACAAAAGGATAATGCTGTCAAAACACTCTGGCCAGGAAATCAAGTAAATACTTAGACTGACCCATGTCTGGTATCCTTCCTAAGTATGAAGTTTTGATTATTTTGAATCTGTGCAACAACTAAGTCGTAGAAGTGAATCAAGTGTTTTAAGAGTAGACATTTATATTTCACCATAGACGGTGGTTTATAAATGGATAAAAGGGGCACTGAACTTTTCTTAAGAATGTTTTCAGTTACACAAGGTTAGAATATGCTGCCTAGTAGGGTATTATCAAAGTCACTGTTTTCATATCTGCATCTGAAAATTGAGAGAATTGAAATTTAGCAGATGTGCCTTCTGCAGTACTGTGATGAAGCTGTAGATTTGCCTGTCTGTAAGTAGTTTTACTTGAGTCCTACCAGTGTCAAGACCTTTCATAGCCAAAAGTCATGTTCAAGAGTGTGGGAGGGGCACTCTATATGTGTGTACTATTATTCCTCACCCTTTGCATGTTTCCATTCAGAAAGTGGAACAAAAACAAACTTGAGATGTATTTTTGCGTTCATTTTTAGCACACCCAAGTTAAGAGGAAAACTCCAAGGTTGATGGAGATCTAATTTCTTGGAGATGTTAACTGCTAAAGAACACAATCCCTGGTTATTACTTGTCAGTGACCATCAGTTACTACCCAAAATATTATAAGGGCTTCAAAATTATACTATTTTCTGTATAAATAATACCTACTGTTTGAAAGTGATCTGAAAAACTGAATCCAAAGCAAATTAATTCATTTGAGTGAATAAAAAAGGTCTTTTTGGCCAGAGAAGCCAATAAGTAGGCCAGAGTAGATGGAAAAAAAGTTCCTCAGAAGTTTTAATATGTGTTTTGCTTTGAATATTCTCCTGTATGCACTTCTAGATTTATGGAAGAAGGATTGTTAAAAATTAAACAGCTTGCTCTTACTAAAATAAAAATCCATTGTACAGTTTTCGTTGATTTGAACTGAAACAGGTGCTGACCTTTGGCCATGCTAGTAACATTGTTCCAGACACTCTCTTCAGCATTTTAATATATTTTGTCAATGTAGGTTAATATTATAAGAAGGGACAAATCTTCTTAGAGTAGTATTTTCCAGGATCTTCAGCCATAAGGCAACTTTGGTTTCTAAACAGAGCCAGCTGTTAAAAGTGCTAATTAGTTCTGCCAAGAAGGTAATAGTGCCTATGTCCTAATAATCCAAACTGTTATATAAATTAAGAAGATCTCAATGCCACAGTTATATGCCCCCACTTAGAAATATTACAAAAAAATTTTACTATGAGCAGGAGATTAAGAAAGAAGGAGAGATCATAAAAAAATATAAATTAGGAGCTCAGAAAGAAGTTGGACGAGAAACATCTTGGGTATAGGGAATAAAGCAGTCTAAAAGGAGATATAAGATTACCTCATTCTCTAAAGTATTCCTACAGCAGTCAGCGCAAGCAAGAGCAACATAAGTGGTGTGACTTAAAACCATACGCTCAAGTTCCAAGTGACAATATTGAAAGATAATTAAAGCATTTTCAGAGAGCAGGGATGCTGACCAAATAGCTAGAGGCTGGAATGCAAAAGAAAGTGAGTTTGCCTGAAGCACGATGCAGGCAGCGCAGGCTCTCTCTCTGTAGTTTATTTGTTGCAGCAGAAGCACCAAGGTCCCCAGCTACCATTGGTGTGCCACATAAAAATCTACAAAGTGCTGCAGTGCTGCAGTCTTTGACACCTAACACATGCAGCTGAAATGCTCAAATCTACCAGCCAGGCTAAAGAGTGAGAATTAGGGCAGTTGACAGTGAAAAAATATCAGCACATTTTCTATTGGGTGGCACTGTGTCAGATGCACATCGAAATACGTATGCAGAGACACAGAGCTAGCAAAAGCCAGGTTAGCTGTCATTTGCAGTAATTAATTTAACTGTTGGTTCATGAAGGTGAATTGAACTGCAAACCAAACCTGGTACTGTAACAATCAACACTGGTTTTAAGCTGCAGTAATAAATTGAAATATTTCCTGCACATGCTCCTAAAAATGTCCATCTTGTACAAAGTGTTGTATTTTTCCACTGAAACTTTCGGAAAACTTTATCATCATTTACCATAATATTTATCCTACATTACTTCTAAATGGTTGGAAATGCCAGTGCGCTGTATTCCAGATATGGCTGCAATAGGGCTGCAACTCTCTCTCTCTATAGGACTACAGGAGATACATATATATATATAGGACTCTGTAGGAGATTATTTATTCTTCTGAATTCCAAATATGAGCCATGGCCATTCTCAGAATACCACTGTTTCTTTGGTTTTACAACAGCATCACATAACAAACCTGAATTTAATTGCATACTTTTCACCTGTCTGGTTTGGCTCTGCTTCTGAGACCATAGGTGGCGCAAACTGATATGTTTTTTTAAAAACATATGCCCTCAATATTTTGGAAATGTAAAACTGTCTTAGAAAGGGATCTTTTCTTCCCTGTGCCTCTAAATTAATCAAAAGGAGAAAAGGTCTATAAAACCAAATTGACCATATTGTCAAGACATGAAAATATAAATAACAGCCTTTACCTTACATTTTTCTTGTTCTGTTTACCAGAAATTAGACAGCTGAACAGATTCAGTGTATTTATCTCATCAGAGTGTCCAGGTGATTTAGTTATATTCAGAATTCTGTTGTGGCAACACAGAAAGTGCCTAGGGGACCCAAAAGTAGATTTCCCAGTCTTCCTGACCTTTGCCACTGAAGATGTTGGGTAGCATCATTGAACTAGCGAAGGGTAGAGCCTTAGAGAGGCTGAGTTAATTACCTGCTTCTCCCCTTCCTGATGAAATGCTGTTTCACTTTGCTGTATTTCACCTTCCTCATCCATTATATTTCCTTCCTCTTGTCTTTTTTGTCGTTTGTTTGTTTGTTTGTTTGCTTGCTATTTGTATCAATATAATCACACTAATAAATTCTTCATCTCAGCTACTCTAGCTCACTTCACTAGACATAGTTTCTCACAGCACTTCCTCCTCAGCGATACTGTGTTTTAGTGAGGATGAATAGATTAAAATGAGTGTGCTGGACTCCTGCTACCACCCTTGCAAAACGGTGGAAGTCACAGTCCAATCCAATCAAGAACACAACCCTAAGAGATACTGAAGGTAGTATTCCCTTGAGCTGCCCAGTGCTCTGCTTTCTCTCACCTCAGATCAAGTTGAAATAATCTTCTGTCCCGATTCTCCTGCTTCATTTTAACTATCTGTACGTTTGTACTATTTCTTTTCATGTTATGTCTGTAAGGCTGCCATTTCTTTTCCTGTTGGCTTGACTGCAAAAGTTTTATCCTGAGTATGCACGGAATCTAGCACAACCTTCAGGCAGTGGTGATTTTCCAATACTGTTATTTATAAAAGATATTTTGGGGACACTATACACACAGTAGTAAATTTATTGAAGTGTAAAGAGAAAAATGGCTCAATACAATGCAGCACTTCAGGAACACATTTTGATATAGCTCTCAATCACACACAAACGTGAAGTTATACTGACTGTCAAAAAAGAATTGGATGTGATAAATTCTGAGAGCAGTATATTAAATATAAGGCTCAAAAAGCTAGCCACTTTCACAGTGCCAGCTTCAAGAAGCTGCCTTGATTTTTCTTCCATCTTATATTTAACAAATTGCCACAAAATTATGCGGGCATTCTCTTCTTTCCCTTCAAAATACAGCTTTTTGAAACATCACCCTTTATTATTCTCATTTCACATCCCACTGGATAAATATTCATATCTCAGATTTTCCCACAGCTGGCAGAAATTGGCAGCCCTGTTGTTTGCTAGAAGAGAGGCAAAGAACTTAAATGGAATGGCACTATTGCCCCACAACTGCAATCACATCAAATCAGTCTGCAAGTCTGGAAAATATGTAGTTTTCCATTGACTTACTTCAACACTGTACATGTTTTGTGGATAATGTGAGGATTTACATGCCTGACCCAAAAACAGCTGAAGTTTGTAGAAAGACTGATTGTAACTCTTTGGAGTATGTGTTCTCTTCTGCTGACAGAGATTAAAATAGCTGTACATAAATACCTGTGCCAGGCTCCTGGGCCCGTTTACAACACAGGGAAAGCATTCCTATTTGTACTGGTTTTTTAAGTGAAGAAACCCAATTCTGATGTAGAAAGGAGCCTGACAAATTAAATAAACAGTGCAGCAGGGCTGCAGGAGAAATTTTACACTGCATGTGTAGAAGAAAGACAACTGAATTCACAGCCTTAGGGGAGGATAAGCAAGATTGCCTTTAAACCATCTTTGTACTACTTGGATTCTGGGCTGCTCAGCAGTCTGAGCTGGCTTCTGACTGGGGCTGAGATTCTGGCCCTGGACCCCTCTTGTTTGCCATGTTCTGAAAGAGGCCTTTGGATAAACAGCCTTTATATTCCTTGTATTCCTTATTCCCACCACAAGAAGGACTCCTCCCATTGCAGAACACTCCAGCTGCCTTAATGAGCATAAAGTGAGCAGAGCACAGTTGAAGACATTTAAAGTGCAGAAGAGCCACTTCAATACTATTGCAATGCCCTAAGGTATTTCAGTGAAGCTCACTCACCTGGAAGCACTGTGCTGATACATCTCTGTTCATCACTGAACTTGCTCCCAAGAGTAAGAGGAGAAATGGAGAAAACATGACACGGGAGGCTGTGGTGAAACCCACACAGAGCTTCTTGTGGTCGGGGTCTGGGTTATTGTGGACCATGTGGGTTCATCATAAACGTGCAAGAATATTTATTATACAAAGAACAAATATACAATCACAACTTTTTATTGTAGCCAAAAAAATAAGAAGGTAATGAAACCAGGATAAAAGTAAGGAATTATTCAAATATATAGTTGATGGCACAAACAGAGAACTGTGATATCAAATGTAAGGCCAAAATTTCTATGAAGTAACATCTCAGTGTATCTTTTCTCTATTTTAATTTTCTGGATTAATATGTGAATGAGCAGGTGATGCTTGGGGCATTTAGAAGCCAGAAATAAACTAAAATGTATAGCACTTTGTTCTGATCCTCACTTTTCTACTGCCACCCCTTGCTTTCTGTCTCTCTCACATCCAGCTCATTGTTCCTTAAAACTGCTTCTCCTCACTGTGATTATGTGATAGTCCTTCACCGATTATACAAAACAGTTCCTCTAGATGGTTTCTGATTCTACCATTTTTCCTGAATCCTCATTTCTGATTCTACCATTTCTCCTGATTTCTCACTAGCTTTAAAGAAAGTGATATTTCTGCTAGCTTCAAAATTTCCTGCTTGAAATAAACTTTCAAATATCATGTTTGTATTAGCCAGTCTGAGTGAAGACAGAGGAACTATGACAACTGGGAGGCTTTTTAATTAATATTTTCAGTATAAAAGGATTCATTTTACAGGTTTCTGGAAACGAGACAATGGACAAATCAAAAATTAAATCCAGTAGACATAATTTTTAAAGGTTTTTACTTTGTTCAATAAAATCTCTTTGATTTTCTTTCTTAGGAGTACTGTGAACTTTTGTTTTTCCTGTTTCTCTTTGGCTCACTGTTTGTATTCTGATATCACTTTGCACAGAAAATGATTGCCTCTTGCAGAGTTCAGTTACATGTGCCGTTACATCCTGACAAAGATGAATGGTAATAAAAATTGTTCATCCTTTGAATGTGATTTGGATTACACTGCAGAAATTGTACATCAATATTGGATAGAGCTGTAAGGGGGCTATACACAAGAAATACAGGGTTATATCTGAACATGATTTGTCATTCCCTTCTTGACACCACTCATTCTACGTGCCTGTTCTTTATTTATAGGCAAGAAGCATGCTGACATTTCAATATTCCTTCAGCTCAACAGTTCAGAGTACAGTCACAACACAAAAAGCAACATGCGTACCCACGAATAGCCAGAGATTCATTTCACTGGATTTTCTAAGAATTGAAAAGTAAGTCACAAAGCTAATTTTACAGACTTTTGATAAGGAGAGGTCAAATTTTAGGATTAAAAAAAAAGAAAATACATATGAATAGCATTTTTGAGATAAGGAAGAGATTAGGAAAATAGCATATGAAATTCCCTTTACATTTTAGTAGTAACTACAAGAGCAAACAGATGTTGTCCTGTCATGCAACATAATGTTTTATTTCATTTACTTCTGGGTTCTAATTGCATTATTAGAGACAAAAATCAATCTTAGCTTATTTCTATAAATTATGTCTTCATTACTGACAGAAAAAGGAATGATTATGTGTACACAAACAGATGCAAAAGACACAAATAAAAGTCATGCTATTGTAATTAGAAGGATGAAAAAAGTGTATTAATTGAATTAGGCTTCAGTTAATTTAATTAACATGCCAGGGTATTGTGATCATGAGCACATTAGAAACAGCTTAAAAGTGATGATTTTCCATCTCTCATGTCCTCTTCAAATATACATTTTGTCACACATTAGGAAAATACGAAAATTCATATCTCTTCCCTGAAAGCCTTGACCAAATAATGATGCAGAATGAACACAATACTTCTGCTGGGAGAAGACTAAGAATGCTGAAGTATGTCAGAGCATCTAAGATGAAGATTACGTCTTGCAAAAGCAAGATATTTTCACATTTTAAGCTAACAAGAACCTTTGCACTCATAAAAAAAATCACTTCCCAGGGAGAACAGGAAGTGTAATCAGGCCAGTAAATTTTCAGAAGCCTTGAACAAATTCCAAAAAAAGACTCAGAATAGAAACATTCAGGCATATAGCTTTTCCTGTTTTTAACATACCAGTTGTAATGTTGGCATATGTGAACCTTTATAGCGCTAAGCAGTCGCTTTTTTTCTGAAGAAGATATTTTTCATCAAGAAACAAAAATAAAGATCCTACCAGATTCAGAAATCTCTGGTTCAGCCCAACATTATGTCAATATTATTTGGCTTCAGTTGCTAACAACTTGCAAGCTGGAGAATTAATAACTAGACTTCAGTTGCCACCATTCGCTAATGAGGCTGGAACGTGACCTGTACACCGAACCAGCTGTGAGTAAAAAAGAAAAAGCACAAGGCTCACTTACAACTGTCAAACTAAGGCATTTTCTTTAGTGCTAATCCAAAGATGGATGTTCCCTAGTGCTGCAGCTGTATATCAACATTCAGCCAGTGTAAGCACCAGAGTAAAACAAGACACAGTTTACTCCAGAAGTTCTCAATATACTTTTGCTTTGAACATTTCCTATGTTTTGCCCTGGGACTGGATGATAAACCCATCTTAATCCCCTTGGAAGGTTTTATTTACTGTAATTGTGTGAGATTATTAAGACCAAGGTTTTATCTGCATTTTTTACATTATCCTTTTGCAAATTTTTGCATTCCTTCCTGTTTTAAATCATTGCTTTGGCAATAGTAATTGTGTATGCCAGAGCTACCAACAGTAGAAAATTCCATATGTTGCTGCACAGATAAATTACAGACAAGAAAGTAACTCAAACCTACCTTCTTTATATGCACCCCTCCAGCCTGAGCAAAAGAGTAGGTGGTCTATGTAGATTTCATAGTTGAGTTCTAGATGAAAAACTGTGGTTTAATTACATGTTTAGTTTAATCAGAACATCTCACTTGTTTTCTCTCATCTTGAGGGAAGTCTGAAACTGTTTGTCCAGGTACAAATTTGGGGCATGACCACATCATAGACTTTCAGAATACAAAGGCTTTGTTAGAACCCTGAAGGTTTTGTGGAATAAAGTTGTGTCTGAGAAAGCTGCTTCAGGACTGATAGGTTGTTCCTGGCTCTAGCACAGTGCTGAACACATGCTTTTGTAAAAGCATCCCAGAAACTCCTTCTGACACTCTCTTCCTTATTTTCCAGACCATTGAACTCTTACTGATCAGGAATTGAACACTGTAAAGATCCTTTAAACAACTTCTGGCGTTTAGACAGCATGGGGAGGAGGGGATTTCATAGTAGACACGAAAATTTTTTTTTTCTGTGAAGCAGTTCCTGAATTGATAAAGTTATCCTGAGATAAGCATTTAGGGAATTTTGTCAATAAGGACAATTTAGTTAGTCAATGGGAACAGCCATAAGGAGTACAGAAAGCACAGGTGAGTGTGTCTGGAAATGTTTTTGCTCTACTAATTCCTGCATACCACTTCTTGTCCTTAGAAACAGGAAAAACCCATGTAAATTGGAGTGGGACCATTTTTTGGAGAGAGGAATAGCCAATACCTCCTTCCATGGTGTAAAACCCCAAGAAATTCTACCCAGGCTTTTCTCTGCCTTTCTTGCTTCCCACACTCCTAAAGCTTTCTGCTCAGCAGCCCCTTGAAGAATGTGGCTAATGAAATTGCAACAAGCAGCTGTAAGATTTGGACTGCGTAAGCTGTTTTTCTGTGAGGAAAGAGTGCATCTTCTTTATGGGTAAAGGAATAAACATAGTGAAGAATGAACAGTACGAGTAGCTGTAGCTGAGGAAGACAGAGGTTTGGGACAGGCTAGATGAGTTACAATATGTGCACTTTGGGGGAAGAGTAGGAGAGACATAAAATGCTACAGAAAAGAAGATGTGAGGGAAGTCTAAAAAGGTTTGAAAATGATACCTTAGGGAAAATCCAAGTTGTTTCAGTTTTCAGTTGAGAACTGTTGTACACAGATCTCATCCAGAAACCAGCTACTGTGAAGCTCTGATTCAAGGTGTGGGTTTGTTGTGAGAAATTTTCCATCCTTGCCAGGATTTTGCCAACAGCATCTTGCAAAAATGCTGCTTCATCAATCCAGACCTCACTGGAAGCTCCAGACGTTTGACAGATATTTGGATTTCACTTCACTGAATCACAGAAGGGTTAGAAGAGACCTCTGGACATTATTTAGTCCAGCCCCCCTGCCAAATCAGGGTCACCTAGAGCAGGTGACACAGGAACATTTCCAGATGGGTTTGGAATGTCTCTAGAGAGGGAGACTCCACGGCCTCCCTGGCAGCCTGTTCCAGTGCTCTGCCACCCTCACAGTAAAGATGTTCTTCCTGATGCGGAAGTGGAACTTCTTGTGGTTTAGTTTATGGCCATTGCTCCGTGTTCTGTTGCTGGGTATCACTGAGAAGAGTCTGGCACCATCCACTTCCATGACTAAACCAGGAAACTTGGTTACTGTTCTACTATCACATTATGAACTTCAGCTTTGTAATTTTTTTAATCATATGAGCTCTTTTATTTTTAATGATGCAATCCTATGATCATACCTGGCGAACACAGAAAAAACTCTGAACCTGGTAAATGTGTATATGTATATGCAAAGTAATTAGGAGATAGGAAAAAACAGGATAAAGTCCCCTTTCTTGCTATACTGCTAAGAAAACGCAACATTGAAGAATATAGCAAGAGGTCATTGATACCAAAACCACCAGATTGGTTTGCAGTAGCAATGTATGAATAACATGAAACTTTCTGGGAGTCAGAAAAAGGAATAGTTCTGGAGCTCCGTTTTTCATCTATCTAAATAGTATGGACATGCCTTTGGGAATTGTCAGCTCAGAAACTACAGTTGTTTCAAGAAGTATTTTTAACTGGAGTGAAGGACCCCTAAAAGCCTAGCAAAATAGATTCTTGCAAGCATGAGTGTGAAATACATAAACCCCTTTGCTGATGTCAAGTCTTAAGCCTCTTTAAAGCTGCTATGGAGGCCCTGATGATGAGGATGCTTGTCATCATCTATTCCTCTACTGACATTTGGTGATTAGAGTAGGGGTTGTGATATAAAATTGAAAAAGACAGGAGTGACGCTATCTTACAGCATTATTTTTCTTTTCCATTTAATTGCTACTGAGGCATGCAGGTCCTTCATTCTTACCAAAGAAATTGAAAAATAAACACTGTTATATCTTACATCATGTTTGGCTGTCTGGCTTAAATAAGCAGGTGTCATCCACAATTTGTCAGGGGTCCTAGCCAAGTACTCAATCAAAACCGTCAAACAGTTTTTGCACTCAACTTTTAATTAAAAAAAAAAAACCAACACACTGTTCTAAGAAGTTGTGTGTTGTTTAATGTATGACTGAAATGTAATGTCTGGAACAGATCAAAGTAATTTATTTTTAAAGTTGGAAACTCATAATATTCTATTTGTCATTATGTATTTTAAATTGTTTTAAAACTTCCACACTAGAAAAAAGCCTTTTTCCATTAGTAAACACACATTAATTCATCTTGTCTCTTACAACCTCATTAATATTAAACTTCTGAGCACTGAATTAGTAATTATCATACAAATATTTAGTTGCAAAATTATTCTGTTGCTGTATATTAATGTCGCTTCATGAACACTTCTGTTAAGTGTGAATTCTGTCAGTGTTCAGCACAAGAAAAACATGAGAGAATGCCTAAGTGCTCACAGGTGGTACTGTGGTACTGTGGAGGGGAAACCCACCCAAACCCAACCGACTAAACACACACACCCCAAATAAAGAAAAATGACCAAAACCAGGAGACTGTAAATTTTTGTATTGAACTGCAAAGATTCTCTACCTGCATGTCACATATATTTCCAGTGAAAGGCAGTTTAGATGCATTTAATGACAAACAGAAGAAAACAAAATCAGAGCTACTCATACCTTTAGCCCATTTCGGTACTGTAAGAAACTCCTAAATTCACCTCAATTGACAAATTACTGCAAGAAACTCTTAAATTTACTGCAAACGACCAATTTACGACCCCATTTCACCTTCTGAAATTTTTTTAGGACTCTGCTAGCTCTCTTCCATAAGTTTTTCCCTTGTCAGCTCTTTGCACTGGAGTGCAAGCTGCAGCAGGAGAGCTGCTGGACTCTCTCCTGGGGCCAGAATTGTATATTCTCAGGTATTGGACTCACGTGTGTCCAGTGTGGTAATACCTTTTACATCATGCCACTGTCAGCTTGTTTAGCACATCATCAACTTGGTCCTCGAGCAAACATGAGCATACTTCAGCACTCAAACTATGCATCAATTTGGCTTTGACAGACTCTCATTCTAAGAAGTATTGACCTCTGAACCAGCTCTTTTCCCTTCCATATTTTCTCACTTTTTTCTACTTTTTTTCTTAATCTCTCTACTCTTAAAGGCAGTAGAAACAAACTTCTTTATTACCCCACAAATGATAAGAATAAGGAAGGAGAATTATACTTTATAAAGATATTGTTAACAAGACAGCAAAGGAAAAGGTGCTTTTAGCCCACAAAATTTGGAAAACAGCAAAAGTAACAAAAAGTATTTGTAAAAGTAATATTAAAACCTAAAAGCTGTAAGGATCTCTCTTTGAATAGGTTTTCCCCCTTTGACTGACAATTTTTGGTCTTTTGAAATTATTTGATTTGCTGCTTTCATGCAGAGAAATTTGTCTCATTTTTGAGAGCAGTCTCAAAATTCCTAGTTTTGCATCAAGGTGATTTCCCAGGGTTTCAGTAAGAAAGGTCCTTAGTCATGGCAACCAATACTCTTCTATTTTAATTATCTTCAGTCATCAAAAAACCACTTACCTTCAGACTGCCAGCATGCTGATATGCTAGGAGCCACAAGTAGTTGTAAAAATGCAAGGAGAACCTGCATTTAGCTGGAGACATTTCAGGAAGCCTGCAGGCTCCTGATATGTCATTCTCCATCTACACTAGAACTCATTGGATCAGCTGAACACAAATGGAGATCAAATTATCAGATCTTGGCCCTCACCAATGTCAGCTTCCTACCCTGGCTGTATCGCTAACGTCATTTGTCTATTGAACGAGACCCTTGCTATTTTTACTCAGAACAAAAATAATGTTGTCATGTCCAAAGGCTACATTTTCCTCTTTGAAAATACTCTTTTTCATCCTTTGCATTTTTTAAAAATCTTTTGTCTGCATTCTTTTGTGGTCTGAGGCTCCTGTATCTCAGCCAAACACTGATACATTCATTGCGGGATTCAGCTGCTTTGCAGAGTCTAAATAGACTTTGAGGCTACACGGGCGACTTCAATTAAGCAGTTCTATAGAACTGACATTTTTTGTTGAAAAACAGTGTCTTTTTGCAGGGCCAAACAAAGTGGCAATTCCAAAGATGCAAATCAGAACTAAATACTTATAAAATAATAACCACCAAGGCAACTAATTGTAAGCATTCAGCAAAGAGTACAAAGATCCATTTACCCAGTTATTTCCTTCTTTCATTCTACCATTGTGAAATTACAAGTATGTACAATACAGTAAAGATGCATATGATAAGGTAAAATTTCAGTGAGAAATTTCCAGATTTTAATAACCAAATTGCAGAATTTTGAGACAGTAAAGTTCTTTTTCTTGGAGAAGTGTAGCTGTAATATACAAAAGCCTTTTATTCCCACACATATGTATGCAGCAGATATTCTCACTGAAGTAGAAGAATGAAATTATTTTTCCTCCATCCTGCTTGTAAGACACAAATACAGTGTACTTCATGAAATGCCTTAGAGCAATATATGCCACCTACTGCTGCTTTCCTCTGAACTCCCTTAGACTACAGCAAGTACTTTCCTTCTTTTTCAGTTCTTTTTTTTTAAATTTAACTTCTGAAACTTGCATCTATATGTACTTTTTCTTCCCATTTTATTTCTTTTTAAAAATTTCTATCAGTTTATTTGCTGAAAAGCAAAATAGGTGCTTGGTTCCTTGATTTTCTGAAGAGAATTTTCCACATGGCTTTAATTCCTTCTGCACTTCAAATCATTTAGTCCAATTCATTCTCCTCTCTTCTTTATTTTCTTCTTCCCTTGGGCCCATCAAGAAAGCAGCAGAAGTCTTTGTGTGTGTGTGTGTGTGTGTGTGTGTGTATTCTGATCTGAGCCAAATGATTGTGAATTACTCTGTCTGGCCTAGGCTATTTTGTACTTGCCAGCAACTGTGGCTCTTTTGATTATTTCAACAGCTGGTTTTGTTGCTTGTCTAAAGACGCAAAGCACAGCTCTCTCCTCCCTGCAGAAACTGCTTACCCAGATAAAGGGCTATGTCAGGATCTGTTCCAAGACTGCTAAGGTAGATCTGCCATTGCTGCTCAATCTACCTCCTGCAGACTTGTTAGAGCCTATCCTCCTTCATAGGTACCTCTATTATTTACACGCCTTTATCAGATATCATGTCAGTGATGTGTGGCATTTGACAAACAAACCCTGAAGCTGTTTATCACTTGAAAATACCAACATAAACTAGAAGTGAGTCAAATCTCACAGCCAGAGCATGGATGAATGCATCTGGCAAGCACTCACTAGGAAAATAATTACTTGCAAGAAACTGAGGCATTTAAAACCTAAAAACCATTTCCAAGCTTGAATGCTTGTGTCATTTCTCAGGGGTCCATACTGGGACTCGTGCTGTTTAACATCACTGACCAGTGAGTTGAGCAGACACCAAGCACTGTGGTGTGGTTGACAAGCTGGAGGGCAGGGATGCCATCCAGGGGGACCGGGACAGACATGGGAGGTGGGCCTGGGCAAACCTCCCAAAGTTCAACAAGGCCAAGTGGGAGGTCCCGCACCTGGCTTGGGACAATCCCAAGTGCAAGCACAGGATGGGAAGAGAACTCTCCCTTGGGAGAAGGACTTGGGAGCGTTAGTGGATGAGAAGGCTGACACATCTCAGCAATGTGTGCTTGCAGCCCAGAAACCCAACCATATCCTGGGATGCATCAAAAGACAAACGGCCAACAGGTCCAGGAAGGTGATGCTCCCCTAGCAGCTCGCTCTGGTGAGACCCCATCTGGAGTGCTGCACCTGGCTCTGGGGTCCTCAGCACAGGAAAGAAATGGACCTGTTAGAGAGAGTGCAGAGGAGGGCCACAAAGATAACCTGAAAGCTGAAACACCTTCTATGAAAACAGCTGAAAGAGCTGGGGTTGTTCACCCTGACAACGAGCAGACTTTGGGGAGACCTCACTGTGGACTTCCAGTACTTTAAAGAGGCCTAAAGGAAGGAGAAGGACGTTTTACATGGGCAGATAGCCACAGGACAAGGGGGAATGGCTTTAAGCTGAAAGAGGGTGGGTTTCAATTAGATCCTAGAAAGAAACTATTTAATGACAAGATGGTGAGGCACCACAACAGATTGCCCAGAGAGGCTGTGAATGCTCTGTCTCTGGAAGTGTTCAAGGCCAGGCTGGATGAGGCTCTGAATAACCTGGTCCAGGGGAGTGAAGATGTCCTTGCTCATGCCAGCTGGGTTGGAAGTGGATGATTTTTAAGCTCCCTTCTAACCCAAACTGTTATTTTGTTCTGTTACTGGTACACTGGCAGTGTGAGCATGCCTACAGATAATTACACTGAAGAATTCTACCTATGGGTAAGCAACCTCCTTTTAGGGGGATTGAGCATTATTGAATATTTTCTGCAAAAATTTCAGAAATATGATTCAAGTATTTCATTGAATGCTGCCTTGTATTTTAATTTTGTTTAAATGTTGTGAAATTTTTTTGTTTCCAGGAGTACTGATTGGGAAATGTTTCCAGTACTGTTTACAGTAATATGTTGGTTATTGGTACCCAAATGTTGGATCCACATATGAATTGTATCTTAGTTTGATCTCTTTCTTTCTGGTGAAATCTGTCTTCAAACAGTTGCAGGCATTTGTTGAATGGCTCCTCTAGCCCTAAATACAGTCACATATCCAGCTGGCAGAGCTTGATCCATGTCCAAGTGGTTTCTTCAGGGACTTTATCACTTCCTATAATTTGGTTATTACACTCACATTTTTAAATTGGACTTTCAAGGTGATTGCTCAGGAACTCTTCATTATTGTCAATATTAAACACTCACGATCAGTCTATACTGTATTATGTGATATTCTGGGGAATGTTTTCTTAGTAATAGCTGGAGCTACCTCTGTTCAGCGTGATTTTCTTAGGGCATGATTTTCTTACTTTTGTCCAAACGTATTTTTCAATTTTATATGCTTGGAAGCCTCTGTGTCAATTTCATCAACAACAACAAAAGATGGTTTAATCCAGTTTTTGAAGGCTCTTTGAATTTGTGTTATGTTCTATGGTTTATTTCTGGTTTTTCCTTCCTTAGTAATTTTACATGATACCAAGTTTCCTTTCTGCCAAACATCAGTGAAACACATAGCATAAAAAGGAGATATTCGGGAAGTGGATGGTCCTTCTTGTTCTTTGTGGTTAGTGGAGTTTAGGAGCTGAATACGGGTGCTGCATTTTGGCTTCACAGTGGAGAACCAGAATACAAACAACACACAGTTTGTTTTACACAGGAGAGTCTCTTCTGTCTCTCACATATGCACTTACCAACAGCATGTACCTGTGACAGCAGTGCTCCACTGAAGAGTTTTGTATCCACTCTAGATCACATACAAGGCATGTTGATCTTGCACTGAAATTCGTAAGGTATTTCCTTGGACTATCATGCAATCTATCCATGCAGAGGTCATCCAAAGCATAAGGCTTTTGAGAACACATACCTGTAGTGAAAGGTCTCATTTGTCTGCTATACAGTCCTGCTGTACATTCAATTTTATTCCTGGCCTTTTTACAGTATAAAGCCTTGTGCGCTTCAAAGCATAACTATTATACCACTTAAACACTAAGAGCTGCAGTGGAAAAAAGGCTCTGTTAAGGAACAATGATTGTAAAGTCAAGCACTGAAACACAAAAAAATGCACAGACAATCATTTGTACTCATGCTTTATATATTCTTCAGTTTTATGATGACTTTTTCTTCAGCCGGTACAATATGCTTTATTCACTGTGAGCATAGAAGGTGCTCAGTGTGTCAGCACAGATATTGCTCAACAGTAGGATTACTCACTGTTTAGTTGTATCTTCCTGCTCTAATTTGTGGTCATATTCTTTATTAGTTTACTGTCCCTTATTCACTTGCTCTGAAGCTGAACTTATCTTCTTTATATCTTTTTTAGTAGTTCCTACAATGGAATAATATGTAAAAACACTTATGATTTAGTTTTACAGCTACCATATGAAGTGAAGCAGCAATATAATTTCTATTTAGACATGAGCAACTGAGGCCCAGGGTGGGGGGTGGAATTAGAGGTAAATCCACACAGGTGTTTGACTTAAAACGTGGCCATATTTTTCATATCATTTCAGTGGTGTTAAGTGTGTACCTCACTGGTTTCAAGTAGGTCCTAAGATAACTTCTTAAGTAGTTCAAACCACGGTAATGAACTCAGGCCAAGACACACAATGCCGTGAACCACAACTGCTGCCGGTCAAAACCCTGCCTGGCCCCGGCCCTCAGCCAACATCAGGGCGACAAGTTGCTGCACCTACAATTCCCACAGCTCCCGGGGCTCCCCACTTTACAGCCACACACAGCAGCTGTCCTTCTCACCTCACTGAATTGTCAGGAGGTAATCTAGTCCAGCCCTCCTGGTTTTTGAGTGGGTGGGTGGGTTTTGAGTGTCTCCAGAAAGGGAGACTCCACGACCTCCCTGGGCAGCCTGTTCCAGTGCTTTCCCATCCTCAACATATCCTCATGCGGAGGTGGAACTTCTTGTGGTTTACTTTAGGGCCACCGCTCCTTGTTCTGTCGCTGGGTACCACCGCAAAGAGTCCCATCCTCAACATATCCTCATGCGGAGGTGGAACTTCTTGTGGTTTACTTTAGGGCCACCGCTCCTTGTTCTGTCGCTGGGTACCACCGCAAAGAGTTTGGCACCATCCTCCTCTTGGCATCTTCTTGCCCGCGTCACGAGGCGAGGCGGACCTCGCATCCTCTCGCCGCAAGCCCCTTCTCCCCTTTAGCAGGAGGCCACCGGGCTCCGCACGCCCTCGCTCGCCGGCCCATCCCCGCGCGGTGCCCGGCGGAGCTGCCCGGCGGCGGCAGCCAGGTACCTCCCCCCGCCGCCGCCTCCTCCGCCCCCTTTTGTGGCGGTGCCAGGCGGCCGCCGGGTTTCCTGCGGACGCGGGAGAGCCGCGGATGGACAGGAAAGGCCGCCTCTCCTCCCGCCTCGCCCCGCCGGCAGCAGCGCGGAGCGGTCTCCGGGAGCAGCGCGGCGGAGAGGGCGCAGGTGCGGGGCGGGCCCGGCGGCCGCGAGGGCCGGGCGGCCGCGCCGAGGAGAGGGCGCCGGCCATGGCAGCCCCCGCTTCTTGAATGCTGCCAGCCGCCCCTTCGCCGCCGATGGCCGAAGCCTGGAGGCTGGAGGAGGACGAGGAGGAGCTGCGGGAGCTCGGCAGGAGGCACC